>JAMZAV010001083.1:0-253151 GCA_024449915.1 Sweltsa coloradensis
GTTTTAATATGCTACCAGACTCTGGTTTCTTCCTCATCATCTAACTACTTCCTCTCCACCAATTTACACCACTCTCTTCTGCCCTCCAACAGTTTTTATCTTGTCACAGTCATGCTTCCACACTTCATTTCGTTTTCCAACGTCTTCTTGAATAAATCTATCTCATTTCTCTCTACTAACTGAAAACCAAAAAGTAAATACATTCATATAAAGAGTCTACCCACTCAGTCATAGAACTGATAAAATTACCTTGAAACACCAACGTTTCGTGGCCTCTGTGGACCACATGTCAATGTCTTGTGGCGTCTTTATCCTCTTCTCATCTTCTCTTTAACCATCGAAATTGCTAAAGCTTTTTATCCGTCAAAGGGTAAAATACACACAAAACAAAGGATAAAAATAATCCACACAGTTAATTCTACAGATTGTCGCAGTGGTGTCTTCACTACGCCCACCTTCTAAGTTCCAAAACCTTTCGCTCGGCTCGAAGCGTGAGGTGAGGAAAAACATAGCGACATTTTGAGACTTCATAATCATAGCCAGAGGCAGGTATTTACGAAAAAACGAATTTTCACCGCCAAAAACCGTTAGTTATAAATAATTTTAACATCAATTCACCGCTTTTGGTCAAAACAAAACCAAAGATGCAAATAAGTTCCATCACAAATACCTGACTCAAGAAGAGTCTCATAACTACATTTTATTGTAATCTCCAATTCTTTTACAAGGTGTCATAGTCACACACCCAAAATTTTCATAAATATCAGGGGGGAGAGAAAGAAGAGCTTTCAAAAAAAATGTTGAATTATTTTCACCACCAATTCACCGCTTTTGGGTAAAATAAAATAAAAACAAAAATTGACTTTAATTTTCACCCCAAATATCTGCCTCTGATCATAGCTGTTGTCTGGCCACCGGCATCAGCTCCAGTAATCCACTCTGTACGTCAGTCCTGTTTTGACGACAGGTGCTTAGGAACTTTTTTCAAATGGGGCAGGGAGGGGGGCGGGGGCTGGGTGGTCGGGGACGATGGGAATAGTGAGCCGATGAGCTTTTTTTTAGTCCAAAACTAGGCACTTGAGCCGGACGCTACTTTAAAGTCAAGTTGATGGATGAGTGTTCTTGGTTCACTTCTCCTCTTTTGCGTTATTTAAATGTACACACATGTGTAAAAGTAATCATTTATGAGAAATATTTTTGTTGAAAAGAACGCGAGTAAGTCTTTTAGAGGGGGGACAGTATGGAGGAGGCGGTCGAACTCTTTGCCATGCATTGTTTCTCGTATAAAAATATTCTTTAGCTACAAAAGGCGGGGCATGGTGATTCTAAACGTACACAGGGCAGCGAGACGTGTGCCTTGCATGGCCCATACGATGAACGAGAACACTCTACCACAGCAGCCACCTGCTGCACATCATCAACGATTCGACTAATTGGATGAGCGTAGCGAGCGAAGCGAAGATTCCATTTCACTACACTGGAGAAAAAAATCCGGAATGTCTTTTTTTCTTTTTTCTTTTTTTTCTGTATTTTTGTGTGTTTTTCAGCACGATTCCGCCTAAACCGATACTCCATTTCCGATGAAATTTTAGGAGGCCTTCGGAATCTCTGAACTTAGAACTGCCCACTTTTTGAGCGCAATCAAAAAATTATTTCTCGTGAAAATCGCAATTTTACGATTTGTTTCGATTTTTTGAAAAATTTATTTACTTATAACACCTAAATGCTTTATCCGATTGTAAAGATTTTTCACAAAACCTTAATTTAATGAATTTAAAGAATCCGTGTGAAATTTTGAGCGCAAGGGAAAAAATTATTTTTCATGCAAATAGAAATTGTGTGTTTTTTCTTTCTTTTTTAAAACAATTTTTTTACGTAAACACCTACATGCTTTATCCTATTGTAATCTTTTTTTCACAGAACCTTAATTTTATGAATTTATATATTCGTGTGAAATTTGAGCGCAATCAAATAATTATTTCATATAAAATCGCAATTTTTCGATTTTTTTCTTTTTTTAAATTATTAGGGTTTAAATTAAAAAAAAAAAAAATTTAAGTTTTTTTTTTAAAAAAATTTAAATTTTAAATTTAAAAAAAAAAATTTTCCTTAGTAAAAATTTTTCACAGAAAAAACGAAAATTTTTTCCGCATGACACTTTGGCACCCCAATGCCCCAAATTTAAACGCCATCCAACAACGCGGTGGGATTTTTAAAGGTCGGGTTTTCCCCTTTGGGTTAGTTTCAACCCAAATTCCGCTAGTTGGGCGCTACGGGCCCAAACTACGGGGGCTTTTTGAATGGGGTTTGGTTGAAAGTACCCCGAAAAGGGGTAGGAAAACTTTTTAAAACGCCCTTTTGAAGGGAAAGGCCCTGAAATCTTTTAGGGGTTTGCGGGGGGGGGGGCGGGGGGGCGAGCGGTTTTAGAGAAAAAAAGGGTCTTCTTCTCTGGGTTTATTAAAGAAATTGAAAAGATTTTTGGGAAAAAGGGGCCATTAAAAATATCTCTTTTTTTTGGGGGAAAAAACTTTCAACAGCCCAAATTTTTATTTTTCAACCGTTATCATCCACACTGCTATTGGGGGGATCTTAAATTTACCACCTTTTCCCTTTTCGCCCCCTTTTCTTCAAGCAAAATAAGTAGTCTTGTAAGTTTGTAAACCCTTAATTCCTCTTGACCCCCGGGGTCCCCAGACTTCGGTCAGCTTTGGGTCGTTTAAGGAGGGTCCCTCCTTTCCACAATAGAAAAGAAATTTAAATGTGTCATTTTAAAAAGATTTTCTATTTGGCAACATCTAGCCCCTTTAAACAAAGTGGTAGGTCCCCCCATTGTGCCGAAGGTATAATTGGTACATAGTGGGGCCTCTTTGAAAATTTTTGTTTTTTTTGGGGGGTTTACCCAGTGTCGAAAAAATGAGTTTCTGACTCACCTCCATAAAATCTGAAATTTTAAACCCAATAAACGACAAATTTTAAAAAATTATTGAAAAGTTTACTTTTGTAAAGGAACAAAAATTGATTCCTACGCATTTATATAAAAAAGGTTGTATTGGATAAAACGTTTCACTTGAAATTTGGGGTGAAACCAATCTTGTTTCTCTTTGGGGGGATAATAAAACATATTTGAAATTTTTACATTGTTTTTTTCTAAAAACACTGAAGAGTTTTCATTTGATTACGTTTGATAAGTGTTTTTAGCCCACATATGTATCAAAAAATCATTTTTTAATAAAAATTTGCAAAATGAATTACTAATCATCCGAATTCAAATCTTTTTAAAACAAGGTCAAAGTAAAAAAGGGAAAATTTAAATAATCATCATTAAAAATTTGCGATTAATCTTTTTCCTTTTTTTGATGAGAAATGACCAACCGATTGTTTGGGGAAATTGGGAAAGGGAGACAATTTACAATACCTTTGGGAAAACAGTGCACGGGGTTACGACGAAAAATGTATACGGGGTTTTTCTGTCCTCCCATTGTTTTAAAACATCCTTTCCTGCGAGGGGAGAGACTTACGAGGGGTTTCCCAAAATTTACCTTCTTTTAAACGGGAAAAAAACAATCACGTCCCCAACAAGCCCACACTAAAGCATTAGGTATAAGTTATAGGCACAGCAAAAAGATTGTTTTGGGGTTTGATTCTCGTGTGAAATGTTTAAATTTTTGGGAAAGGATTTTTTTTACACCCAAAATTTGATAAAAATTTTCATATCATAATCACCATAATACATTTCGTCGATTGATTAGAATTTCCCTTTCAGATTTACCGTTTTTTCCCAAATCCTCTCAACGGGCCCAAAATTTGGTGAGTTTGGTGACTAATATTGCACTCAAAAAATATTATTTTTTTGTTTAAAAAATTTTTTTCAAAACGGGGTTGGGGCCCAAATACTTCTCTAAATTTGAATGATTTTGTATCCCTTAAAAAGGGGTTTTTTCATATAAAAAATCTAATTTTTGTTGCAGGGTTTTTTTAAACTGGGTCATAGCATAATAGGGCGCGTTTAGTCAATTTTAAAAACTGAATTTTTCCTCCATAAAAAATGTAATTAATTTTTTTTAAAAAATCGTTTTTAAATCTACCCCCCCCCCCCTGGCCACAGAACTTTTTACGTGATGTAATTTGATTTTACTTTCTTCTCACTTATGTAATAAAAAAAATTTAACATAAAAATCACTACATAACCCATTCCAGACCCCAAAGCTTCGCTTATTCAGGGTTTTTTGGCGCGATACAAAACTCCCCAGAATTTGAAAAATAAATCAGGTGCCCATAAAAAAATTTCTAGTGTAAAATGAAATAAAAAATTTTGATAACCTTTTTTTTTGGATAAGCGAGCGGGAGCGACCCGAAGGGGAAGTTTTCATTTCACTACACGGGAAAAAAAAACCCGGGAAGGGTTTTTTTTTTTTTTTTTTCTTTTTTTTTTTTTTGGGTTTTTTTGTCTTTTTTGTCCACCCCGTTCCCGGGCTAAAACCGATACCCCCTGTTTTGAAATGAAATTTTTATGGGGCCTTCAAAATCTCTGAACTTAGAACTGCCCATTTTTTTTGACGAAATAAAAAATTTTTTTTTCTCATGAAATCGCAATTTTACGATTTTTTTAAATTTTTTTAAAACCATTTTTTCCCAAAACTTTAACCCCTACATCCCTTTTATTCGATTTTAATGATTTTTGCACAGAACCTTTTTTTTTAATAAATTTAAAGGGTTTTTTGTAAAATTTTTAAACGCAATTAAAAAACCTTTTATCTTTAAAATCGAAATTTTTTACAGGTTTTTTTTTTTTTTTTTAAAACAATTTTTTTGACTTATCACCTCTTTCTTTTATTCCAAATTGTAATGTTTTTTTTCCCCAAAACCCTTTATTTTATGAATAAATATATTAGTTTTAAAATTTGGCGCAATGGGGAAAATTATTTCTTTAAAAATCGCAATTTTAAAACTTTTTTTTAAAAATTCGTTTAAATTAAAAAAATTAAAAATTAATTTTTTTTTTTTAATTTAATTTAATTTAATTTAAAAAAAATTTTCAACTTAAAAATGATTTTGCCACAGAACAAAGAACATTCGCATAACACTGGACTCAATGCCCCAATTTACGCTCTTCCAAAAACCGCGGTGCGGGTTTTAACTTTTTTCCTAGTATTTATGTTAAATCTTACCATCGGGGTTTTTCCCCTTTCTAGAGACTACCCGATCCGATCCAAATGTGATACGACAAATTTTAATTTGAAATTTTAAAAAAAATAAAAATGTCACTTTTTATGCTCTTATCCAAAAAACCCCTTTTGAGGTTTCCCGAAAAAATAATGAACACACACCCCAAAAAAATTTTAAACACTATCAGGGCATTATACCCTGTTCAAAAAACTCGCGATCAAAAATAATATGCATAAAAACCAAAAAATTTAAATGCCCCAAATAAATTCGGGCAGGTAAATTGTGATAAAGCCCCCCCGCCCCCCAACCCCGCTCCAAAAAAACCCCTTTTCGATTCGGGGAAAGGGGAAAGGTTTTCCCCAATTAAAAATTATTTTTTTGTATGCAAAAACCCCAAATTTCTACCATTTTAGGTGGTCTGCCACCCCCGGTTTTGCATTCCCCAGTAGGTCGTTTTTCCCAAACCTAACAATGTCAAAAAATTTAAAAAAAATTTAATTTAATTTGAATGGGTTATAACCCAACCCAAAATCTTTTTTTATAATGAACACACATTTATTTCTACGGGCATGAATATTATAGTAAATATTGTAAAATAAATGTGGGGGAAAATTTGAAATTTGTGTTTGTTGTTTTTTTACATTTTGGGTACGAAAATGAAAATGTTTAAATTAGCGGGCGTTCGAGCGTCTCCACTTGACTCTTATGAAATCCACTGTCTGTTTTTGTTTTTTTTTTTTTTTTTCTGGGTTTCTGCTTTGATCAGGTTTTCCCCCGTTTCCCCTGATTGACCTGAAATTTTGCACACTGTACATACCCCCTAGGCGGGTTGCTTTTAATTATTTTTTTGACAAATTTCCCATCTTGGTTTTATAAAAATAAAAAAAAAATAAAAAAAAAAAAAAAAATGTACCGATCGTTATGAAATTTTTTCGGGGCCCAAAAAGACAAAAATTTTCCCCCTATTTTTTTTCCAAAATTTTCAGCTAAATCCCGGGCAAGGCCTTTAAAAACTTATTGGGAAAACATAATTCGAAAAAAGTGTTAAAAAATGAAAAGGGGGCAGTTTAAGGGTACAAAAATACCCCTTTTTTAAGGCATGGGCGTTTAATTAGTACATTGCCAAAAAGGGTTTGGGAAAAGTATAGTGTAAAAAAGTCAAAAATCCAGTTTGGGGGCCCACACTGTGGGGGTGGGGGCCCTTTTGGAAAAGCGTACCCCGGGGCCTGTTGCCGTACTGGTGCTCGCTCAAAAACGCGTTCCCCAAATGGGGGCGTTTTTTCCCAGTTTTTTCTCATTTACACCGCCACGTTATGTAACCCAATAAAACGAAATAAAAATTCGAAACTAAAATTTCCAAGGGTTTAAAAAAAAATTTCTTGGGCTGGTATAGCATTTTTATTTATTTTTTTACAAAACATTTTTTAGAAACCCAATTTTAAAAACCTTTGGGACTCGACAAAGCAAAAGGGGGGGGGTCCTTTCCGCCCGAGCCCCTTTTTAGGAACCAAAAGGGGGGGATTTTGGTTTTTTATCTTGCCAAAGTTTTTTAAAGGTCCATGAGAGTGAAAGGGGTAACCTCCCCTTTCCCAAAAACTTCGACCCTCCCCCTACAAGGATTCCGTGAAAATAAATTTTTGGTTTGTTTTTTGCTCCTTACTTTTTTATGTTTTGGCAATTTGCACCATCCAGTTTCCCTGGGTAAAGGCCCCGGCCAACAAAGCATATGCCCTTTCACGCTCTTATAGATTATAAAAACACACAAAACAATATATTCATAAAATAAAAAAATATATAAATCTACAAAACCTTTCAATATTTCAATAATTTATTTCCCAAATTTATATCAATGGGGCACTAACGAATATTATGCCCCCTTGCGGGAAGGCGATAAAAAAAATACTCTCACATAAAAAGTATACTCAATGATAAAATCAATGACACTCCCTGTCAGCCAAATACCGCCTATCAATAAAACTATGAATAATGTTTTTTTTTGGGAATTATTTTCTTATGACCAATTAAAATATTCCCTATTAAATTTTAGGGGGGAGAAGGCAAAAAAATCGCCTATAACCTGCTTTATAACATTTACTTTTTTTTTGTTAAAAATTGGTTTTCTAAATGGGGAAAAAAATTGATTTTGTGAAGGATAAAAAATAATAATATCTTTTTTTTCATGGGGGGAAAAAGCCGGACTCGGCTTCGGCTATGAAAGCTAGGGGGTCGGACAAAAACCGTACTGTTATTTTTCCAAAGGGAAATTCCCGTCGACAAAATTTAGAAAACCCCAAAAAATCTCTGCCTCCCAGCCCTCAGGGGCCCCCCCCCCTAAACTCAAACAATAAACGTAAATTTTTTGAATTCTGAGAAACGCCTTTTAAAGGGTTTTTTTTCTATTTTTACTTTTATTATCTAGGGGAACTATGCCCATTCCAAAAAAACCGGGGTTTCAAAAAACAAAATCCTCCTTAAAATAAAAGTGAGGTTTTATAAGCGGGTTTTCCTCGGTTTTTAAAAAATTCCTTTTCTTATTTTTCATTTTTTTAAGCATTTTAGTTTTTTTTTTTGAAGTGTTTATCCCATATTTTTAAAGGAAAAATCCGATTAAAACATATCAAATGGTTATTTGATTTGTTTTGCAAATTTTTCTTTTGAATTGGGTACAATTTTGATTGAAAAACATTTTTGGCCATGTTTTGACTTGATGAATTGAAGAAAATAATGTATAACACTACAATTAAAAATTAAAAACGATTTAACTATCCCTTATACAAGAATGCCCCCCCTTTCAAAGCCCTTCCCTTTTAGGTCTTTTTACAGGTCGTAAAAACGCTCTTTGTATTCCCCTCTGCATCTCTCCATCCTTTCTTCAAGCCAAAAAAAAGTATTCACTTTTGGAGGAAAGGGTTTTGGGTTTTTTTGTCAAATTTGTAAAAAAATTCCAGACTGTATAAAAATTAAAGTATTGGTGCAAAAATCAAAACACAGGCCAGTAAAGTCCCCAAAAATAATTTTTTCCAAACTTATTTTTTAATTTATAGTCGAGTCAAAATTATACTTCCACCCCCCACCCGTTTTAGCCTTTCATTTTTCCGGGTTTTTTGAGTTTTTTTAAGGGGGCCCAAATTTTTGCTTTAGTTTCATTTCATGGATTCCTCGAGTAGGTCTACTGGTTATACACTGTTGAGCAAATGATAAACCTTTTGAACTTCAAAATGCTCGTTGGTTTTTTTCTAGTTTAAAAATTTAAACCCCGAATTTACATTTTCGAGATAAATTTTAAACGTAAAGCAGTGAGGTGACTATCGTCGAGTTTCCGCGCTTCAAATTCCAAATCATTTCCGTACGAACTACTTTACGTGGCACGTCCCAAAATAGTGTAAATTTGTAATTAATATAATATGGGGACAGGGGCTTTAGGTGATTTTGGGATCCCAAATTTGTTTCAAAGTTGCATTTTTTTCCTTTTCGCGTACACTGGTAAACTTACTTCCCCGGGTTTCCCAAAAACGCCACTCTGACGCTTTCCCTTGGGCGGGCGAAAATTTTCCTTCAAATTTATAAACTAAATTTTACTGATAGTTTTGGGAAAAAGGGGAAAGGGTATTTCCCTTTAAAAATTTTTAAAAACAAATTAAAAATGCAACAAATAAATGGAATTTTAAACGTACAGCCCCTTTAAAATAATTTTTTTTTTTGGGACAGAAACAAAAGGTAAATTTTTTTCAAAAGTCATTTTAAAAATTTTTTTTTAAAGGACTTTTAATTTGGGAAAACGTAAAATATATCGTTTTCGGGTTTAAAAACACCAAATTTTAAACGTTTTTTTTTTAAAAAACGTTTCGAATTTCGGTTTTTGAAATTTATATTTGCCTAAAAATTTGCTGAAAAAGGGGGGGAAAAATTTTGCCGATGCTAATTAAAAGTCTTATAATGATGTTATTACAAATTCATTTAAATTTTTGGGGGGGGGGGGGGTTTAAAAAGATTGAAGCTAAACTTTTTTGCTTACAAAAAAATCCAAAAACGCCTTTATAGTTTATTAGTTTTTAAGTATGCTATTTTACTGAAACCATGGGAAATATGTTGCCCTTCCCCCCCTTCCCCCCCTAGAGGGGCCCCAGTGCTAGCGATAAACCTAACCCTTTAAACTTTTTTCCTAGTTAATGTATTTTTCGTATTTGGCGTACCATTTACGGGGCAAGTCTTCACTCAAAGTGGGGTATTAAATTTCCCCTACGAATTGATCGATTTTTTTTTTTACCCCTTAAAAGGCCCTTGGGGAAAAACGTGAGTCTAGCCCCTTTTTTTTTCCCCCCTATCGGGTCAACTGGTTCTGGCTATGCCTTTTTTTGAGGGGGCGGCTGGGAAACCCGCCAGGCCCGATCCAGGCGCCCCTTCAGTTCCGGGTGACGGGGGCCCCCGGGGAGGAGGAAATACAGCAACTAAATGGGTTCTCTGCAGGGAGGGCCAAAACTGATGATAGCTATTTCATAAAATATAGGCCCCGACCCAGGAAACGAACTCCGAACCTCCCGGGTTTAACGCACCATAGTCCCCCTTGAGCTATCTAAACACAAGACCAACCCTCATACTGCAAAATTTAATTTTCATTCTGAAAGAACCATGAAAAATCCCATTTTACTTTTTTTTTTATCCCCCCATGAGTTGGATGTATAATATAAAAGGGTTTTTTAAAGGGGGATTTAAACCCCTAAAATCAAAAAAAATATTTTTATTTGGGTAAAATTAAATAATGAATTTAAACAAATTAAAAAGAAAAATTATTGGGGGGCCAAACCCTGACCTCGGGGAAAAAAATTGGGCAAAAATGACTTTTTCGAGCTAGGTCCCCATCGGCAAAAAACTCCCATAAGAAAAAACAAGGGACGATCTTAAAAGCCCCCGTGAAACCCTTTGGGGGATTTTGAAACCAAAAAAAAGAATTTGGAGGCCTTCGAATCTCTAAAATTAGAAAATTTTGCCCGTTTTTTGACCCCCCCCCCCCCCAATCGGAAATTTTTTCATAAAAATCGCAATTTTTACGTTTTTTTTAAAATTTTTAAAACATTTCTTCGACTTAAACTCCTACATGCTTTATTCGATTTTAATGTTTTTTGCACAGAACCTTTTTTTTTATAAATTTAAAGATTTTTTGTGAAATTTGAGCGCAATTAAAAAATTTTATCAAAAAAATCGAAATTTTACAGGTTTTTCTTTTTTTAACAATTCTTTGTTTAAAACCCCTCATCTTTATCCGTTGTAATGATTTTTTCACAAAACCCTTATTTTATGAATAAATATATTAGTGTAAAATTTGAGCGCAATCGGAAATTATTTCTTTAAAAATCGCAATTTTACGTTTTTTTAAAAATTACGATTAATTAAAAAAAAATAAAAATTAATTTAAATTTTTTAAATTTAATTTTAATTTAATTAAAAAAAATTTTCAATTTAAAAATGATTTGCCACAGAACAAAGAACATTGCATAACACTGGCAGTCAATGCACCAATTACGCTCACCCAACAACGCGGCGGGACTTAAGCGTTTTCCTAGTAATTATGTAAATCTTACCATCAGGGTTACCTTTCTGAGATACCCGACCCGACCGATGTGATACGACAAATTTTAATGAAATATTAAAAAATAAGCAAGTCACATTTTTGCCAATAAACCCCGTTGAGGTTTCGTAAAAAATAATGAACACACACCCCACAAAAAATTTAAGACACTATCATGCATTATACCCTTTTCAATACTGCGATAAAAAATAATATGCAAAAGAACCCCCAAAAAAATAAATGCACTAATGATGTCGGGCAGGTAGCAATTGTGAGTAGAAGCCCCCCGCCCCCCAAAGCCGGGCCAAAATATCCATTTCGATTTTAAGGAAAGGTCTTTCCATTATAAATTATCTTTTTTTATGCGACAGCCCAAATTTTGTACCATTAGGTGGGCTGCCACACCGTGGCTTCCCCCGTAGGTCGATTTTTAACCTAAAAAATGTCAACAATTTAAAAAATAATTAATTTAATAGTTTTAATCCAACCCAAAACTTTTTTTTATAAGAACACACATTTTTTTCTACAGCATGAATATTTTAGTAAATAATTGGAAAAAAATGTAGGGCAAATTCAAATTTTTGTGTGTTGTGTGTTTACATATTTGCTACGAAAATGAAAGTGAATTTGGGAGGGGAGCGTAGCGAGCGTCCCCACTTGACCTTATGACTCAATTGCCCTTTTTTTTGTTTTTTTTTTTTTTTTCGTTACTGCTTCGATACAGGTGGGGAAAACCGTTTCCCCTGATTGACCTGAAATTTTGCACACTGTACATCCCACCTAGGCGGGTTGTTTGTATAGTTTTGGGGGCCAAAAATCCGATCTTGGTTATAAAAAAAAAAAAATAAAATAAAAAAAAAAAAATAAAAATGTACCGATCTTTATGAAATTTTTCGGGGTCAAAAAAGTAAAACATCCTCCTATTTTCCCAAAATTTGTCAGCAAAATCGGTCAAGACCCTTTAAAGATTTATTGGTAATCATAATTCAAAAAAATGATGTTAAAAAATGAAGGAGGCATTTAAAGATACAAAGATAAAATTTTTTGAAGGCATGACGTCAATTAGTACATTGCAAAGATTTTGGAAAATAGTTTTTTTTGTAAAAAATGTCAATATCCAGTTGGGGCCTACACTGGTGGTGGGGCCTTATGGAAATGTGACTGGGGTAATGTTGCCGTACTGGTGCTCGCTCAACAACGCTTTCCCAATGGAGGGGCTTTTTCCTTAGTTTTATTTCATTTACACCTTTTAAAAAGGGTTAAATTTTTATCCCCAATAAATCGATTAACAAAATTCCCCGAAACAAATTTTTTACAAGAATTTGCTTGGTTTTTTGGTTTTAGAGTTTTTATTTTTTTTTTTCACAAGCATTTTAAAAGAAACCCGAATTCAGAAACCCCTTGGGACCCCGACAAACCAAACCGGGGGGGGGATTCTTATCCGCCCGGCCAGTTTTTTGGGGCCCCCCAAGGGGGGGAATTTTGTTTTTCATCTTTGCAATTTTTGAAAGGTTTACCATGGGGAGTGAAACCGGGGGTAGACCTCCCCTTTCCAAACACTTCGAAGCACCCATCTACAAGGTTTCCCGTAAAAGAAAATTTTTGGGGGTTTTTTTTGGTTTTTTTCTCCTTACTTTTTTATTTTTTTGGCCCAATTTCCCACCATCCAGTCCCAGGGTAAGGGCCCAAACCGGCCATAGAAATGGGCATATCCCGTTGCACGCTTTTATAGTTATAATAAAACACAACGACAATATAGCAAAAAAATAAAATAAAAATAAATCTCCCAAAAACCAAAGTGCAATATTTCAATAATTTTTTCCCAAATTTGATATCAAGGGGACACTAACGAATATTATGGGCCCCATTGCGGAAGGCGTTTAAAAATAATATACTCATACACAAAAAAACAGTAAAACTCAATGTTTAAAATCAATGAACTCCCGTGTCGCAAAAGTCCCGTTATCAAAAAATCTATGAATAAGTTTTTCGGGCAATTTTTATCTTATAAACCGACTTACATATTCGTTTTTATTTCAGGGGAGAGAAGGACAAAAAATCGCCCCATAAACCCGCTTTATAACATTTTTTTGTTTTTTTAAAATTGTTACTAAATGGGGAAAAAATTTTGATGTTTTGAAGGATAATAAAAAATAATATCTTTTCCCCATGGGGGGAAAAGCCGGACTCGGCTTCGGCTATGATGTAGGGAGTCGGACAAAAAACCGTACTGTTATTTTGCCAAAGGGAAATTTTGTCGACAAAGTTTAGAAAACCCCAACCCAAAACTCTGCCTCACACAGCCCTCAGGGCCCCCCGCCCTAAATCATCAATAAACGTATTTCTTTAAATTTTGAGAACGCCTTCAAAGGGTTTTTTTTTCTATATTTTTCTTTTATTTTCTAGGGTAACTATGCCCATTCACAAAAAAACCCCTTGGTTTCAAAAAAAAAAAATTCCCTCCCCTAAAATAAAAATAGAGTTTTTAAGCGTTATTCGGTTTTTAAAAAATTCCTTGTCTTATTTTCATTTTTTTAAGCATTTTAGTTTTTTTTTTGGGGAAGGGTTTTTCCCCATTTTTTTAAGGAAAAATCCGATTTAAACATATCAAATGGTTATTTGATTTTTTTTGCAAATTTTTCCTTTTGAATTTAGCTACAATTTTGATTTAAAAAAAAATTTTGGCCATGTTTTGACTTGATGAATTTAAGAACTAATGTATTTAACCCCCCCCCAAAAAATTTATAAAAAATTAAAACATTTAAAATATCCCTTATACAAGAATGGCCCCCCCTTTCAACCCCTTCCCTTTTAGGGCTTTTCACAGGTCGTAAAATCGCTCTATTGTATTCGTCATGCATCTCTCCATCCTTTCTTCCCAAACCAAAAAAAAAAATATTCACTTTTTTGGAAAAAGGGGGGGGTTTTTTTGTCATTTGTAAAAACGTTCCCCGACCGTATAAAATTTAAAGATTTGCAAAAAACCAAAACACAGGCCAGTAATGTAACTAAAAATATTATTTCAATCTTTTTTACTTAAGTTTTAAATCGAGTCAAAAAATTTTACTACCCCCCACACGGTTTTAGCCTTTAAATTTTTCCCGGTTTTTTTTTTGAGTTTTTGAGGGCCCATTTTAGCTTTAGTTTTATTTCAGGATTCTCTCTGAGTAGGTCTAATGGTTATACACTGTTTTAGCAAATGATAAACTTAGAACTTCAAAATGCATCGTGGATTTTTTTTAGTTTAAAAATTTTAAACCCCGATTTGACATTTTCGAGATAATTTTTAAACGTATGCAGATGAGGTGACTATCGTCGAGTTTCCGCGCTTCAAATTACCAAATCATTTCCGTATTTGAACTACTCACGTGGCACGTCCAAAATAGTGTAATTAGTAATTAATATAATATGGGGACAGGGGCTGAAAGGGGATTTTGATCAATTAGTTTCAAAGTTTCATTTTGTCCTTTTCGCGTACGACTGGTAAACTTACTACCGAGTTCCAAACACTGCCACTCTGAGCGCTCCTTGACGACGAAATTTTCGTTCAATATTTATAAACTAATTTCACTGATAGTTTGGAAACGGTGAAAGATATCTTAAAAATTTAAAAAGCATTAAACTACAACAACTAAATGGAATTTTAACGTACAGCCCCTTTAGTTATTTTTTTTAGGGACAGAAACAAAAGGTAATTTAATCAAATGTCATTAATAATTTTTTTAATGGACTTTAATTGGAAATCGTAAAATATATCGTTACGTTAAAATCACAATTTATACGTTTTATATTACAACGTTCGAATTTCGTTTCTGAATTGATATTTGCTCTAAATATCGCTGAAATTGTCAATTGTGCAGATGCTAATTAAAAGTGCATTATAATGATGTTATTACAAATTCTAGTAATTAATGTTAGGTACGATTGAAGCTAAACATTTTATGCTTACAAAAAAGTCCAAAATCGCCTTCATAGCTTTATTAGTTCCGAAGATATGGCTATTTTACTGCAAACCATGGCAAATAATGTTGCATTCCCCCTTACCCCTCTAGAGGGCCCTAGTGCTAGCGATATCCTAACCTTAAGCTTTTTTCCTAGTATAATGATATTTTGCAGTTGTCGGCGTACCATCTTCGCACATGTCTTCACTCAAATGTGAATATTGACTTCCACTACGAGATTGAGTCGACTGTGTTTTTTTATCCCCTTACAGGCCCTGGAAAAACGTGAGTTTAGCAACTTGATTGTCTCCCCTATCGGCATCAAGCTGGTGCTGGCCATGCTGTATGAGGGTGCAGCTGGGGAAACTGCCAGGCAGATCCAGGCGACCTTACAGTTGCCTGATGAGCGGGCCCACGTGAGGAGGAACTACAGCAACATACTGGCTTCTCTGCAGGTAGGACCAAGCTGATGATATCAATTGTCATAAAAGTATATGTCCCGACTGGGGATCGAACCCAGAACCTCTGGCTTTAACGTGCCATAGCTCTACCAATTGAGCTATCGAGACACAAGACAAACCCTCATACTGCAATATGTATATGTCATTACTGAAAGAACACATGACAAATCCAATCACTTTTCATCTCCCATGAGTTGGATAGTATGAATATAAGGTTTTTAAAGGGGTATTTAACCGCTAAACTCAAAAAATATATTTCATTCAGGCTAACTAGTAATGAATTTAGCAATTAACAGAAAAATTATTGGGGCCACCATGACCTCGCAAAAAATTGTCAAACATGACATTTTTCGAGCTAGGTCCCATCGGCAAAAATCTCCCATAAGAAATAACATGGGGACGATCTTAATGCCCCGTGACCTTGGAGGATTTTGATCCAAAAAAATATTGGCCATTATTGACGTACTCTACAGCCTTTTCTGTAAATTCTCTATATTTTGTTTTGTAATTTGGGCAAGTAGTTTGGTCAAAATATGCTGATTACCAAGATGGGGTGTGATTTTGGAATGCATATTTTTGCGTGTTTGAGGGTATATTTGGGCACAGTTTCAAGACACGATGTTATAAAGGGGCATTTTATATTGGTACTATGCTCTAGTATCTATGTTGACCAAAAAAGAAGCAGGTTAAAGCCTATTTAGGAAATTTTCCAAAACACCAATTTTCGCCAATTTCTGGATCAAAAAAATTAAAAAGTTCGTGTTAAATCACAGTTACAAGAAATAATTTTTTAAATGCTCATTTAAGTGTAGTATTGTGCTATTGATCACGTGGTAAAAAATAATTTTTTGGGTTTTTAGCCCCTTTAAGCATAAGCCCGCTTTGTAGTCCGGATGTTAAGGGATATATATGGGGCATACCTTGCATTTTTTGATACAAGCAAGGCACTTGGCACACGTGTTCTAGGGACCATACCCTACTAATTTTCACTTGGAGCCATCGTGATATCCCGTGCAGGCACCCGTTATAGCATGTTGCCTACCCCTGCTGGTTTGAAGGGTTGATTAGCAAAACAATTCGGTTTTTGGTGATAGAAACTTTAAATTTTTACCAAACAGGGGTAACATTAGGCTTAACATACTGGCTACGGGGAACTGCGGATTTCTTCATAGTTAAGGGATGATTGGGGTTATAATTTTTGGGGTCGAACATTTTGAATTAAATTTTTATTGATGACACCCTTGGTTTAATGTTGTATTTCTACGTTAAAGTACTTCCCAAAATCTTCAAACAAAATGATGGTGCTAAAAATATGACTAACGACCCCTAATGTGGTCATAATGACCTGTTGACATAATGACCTGAGGAATGACCTGTTCGAAAAAAGTTAAACATAGTCATGTGACCACTCTATTTAAAGCTTAGACGAAGTAGATTCATATGAAATAAATTTTAACATGCCATGTTGACCTGTGACCTTTATCGTCCTTTATTTGACCTTGATAACTATTCAGCATGACTGCACAATGTATACTTATAGCACATCCAAATGTATGTGATATATTAACACGTTTATTTATAAAATGCACTCAACATGTAAGTATATAATATCAATATGATATAAGGCTGCATTGCAAACGCTTTTTACTGTCGCGTTGATGGATGAGCAGTTTTATACCATTGAACCCTCTATACTATACTTTTACTTTGTGTTTTTTTAACGTGTTTACATAGAATATATATCATTTGAAAAGGAGTACCAAGTTCCTGGTTGATCGTTATAGCAATAAACCTTTTAGATTAACATTCATTAAGAGGAAGGTAACAATTCACCCATAGTTGATTATAGTACTTTATACTATCAGTTATGCAGTGAAGCAAATTTGTTAAGGTTTTGATATTTTTGAACCGCTAAACTAAAAAAAATATATTTCATTCAGGGCAGCTTGTTATGAACTTAGAAATTAACAGAAAAATTATTGGGTCCACCATTAACCCCCCAAAAATGGTCAAACTTGGAATTTTTCGAACTAGGTCCCATCGGCAAAAATCTTCCATAAGAAATGACATGGGGATTATCTTAATGCCCCGTGACCTTGGAAGATTTTGATCCAAAAAATATTGGCCATTATTGACGTACTCTACAGCCTTTTCTGTAAATCCTCTATATTTTGTTTGTAACTTGGGCAAGTGGTTCAGTCAAAATATGCAGATAACCAAGAAGAGGTGTGATTTTGGAATACATATTTTTGCGTGTTTGAGAGTATATTTGTGCCCAGTTTCAAAACACGATGTTACAAAGGGCCATTTTAGATTGTTATGATGCTCTAGTATCAATGTGGAATAAAAAGGTGCAGGTTAAAGCCTATTTAAGAAATTTTCCAAAACGCCAATTTTCGCTTTTCTCTGGATAAAAGAAATTAAAAAATTGATATCAAATCCCAGTTCCAAAATATTAGTTTTGAAAGGGTCAATTTAGTGTACTAATATGCCATAGATTATGCGGTAAAAAATAGTTTTTTGAGTTAATAGCCCCTTTAAGCTCAAAAAGTGCGACGCACTGGCAGAGCTGTGTACTTTCATTAAAGTTTGAGACACTTGCATCATCCTCCACATCCTACATGCTTCAGCAGCAATTGTAAGAATGGTCCACACTGGCACCCATCTGCAATCATATCCCATCCCCACTCAGAAGGCCAAAAGGCAGCTGTTGTTGTAGGAAGAAGAGTTTGATCCCAGACGTGTACTCCTTGATAGATTGAGGGTCGAATGTGCTGTACTAAGACGTCTTTTGTCGGAAGAATCGTTTCTAGCCGTCTGTTTTACTGGGTGAAAAGTATTTTTGCGACATTCATTCACGGTAAAGTATGTGCTTGGTCAAAATGAAATGAAAATTAACATACACACATTTGTTCTAGAGTATCTCAAGCGTACATTTTTGTAGCTCTTGATATGTGATATGTAAAATGATCTCTAATTTTATTCAAAACTACTACAAACATCTTAAAGTCTCAATGGCAGCCTCCACTTTTTCAACAATAGCTGCGATGAAACCATCTGTGCTATCAGGAAACGCTCTCCAAGCATCGAATGCAGACTTCCCATTACCATCACGAAAGGAGGAACCTTTTCCATCCCGAAAACGCGTGGAACATAGGAAGTGCTAAAAATTTAATAAAATAACCTGTATATAATTCAAATCGGTTGCCGGTATTCTATTTTAGAACATAGTCAATACGGTTATTTATTTACCTAGATAAGCTGCAACATGGTGTATGGCGACATACTGATGGTTCTTTCCAGTCCCCAGAATGCTCCTATAGCACTTCAATGCCAGTCATTTCCGGAACACAGCTGATTGCAAGGACTAGCACATCAGTAGCAATATTGATATATGCTGGAGGCTAACAGCCTAAACAACTTCTTTATTGCCTGAATCACGTAGAAATTTGGCCATCCTTTGGGAATTTTTGAAGTTGGAGTTACGCGTCTCCTAAATGTTTGTCTCGTGTCATATTTAAAGACTTATTGGGTAATACTTATCCCAGATGATGTCTATGCGTATCACATACGCTAGTTTGTTCTTGAGGAAGGGAGGAAAGACACTGTCTACATAATCTTGGAATGTAATTGAGTGGCCCGGGTGTAGGGGGGGGGGGAGCTCCACTCATCACGTATTTTTGCATCTACATGGGAGGGGGTGCATTTACTACAGAACTTTTTTGACTGGTATTCAAAAGGCAGTTCACTAAATCCAATTTGGCACAAGATCTCAACGCCCCCAATACCGACAAGGACGATGAGCTTGGTACATTTTCATTAACAAAAAGAACGCAGCCAGATCACCAGATCGATGCCAGCATGTAGCTATGTATAGCATACTGAAGAGAATCGCTCTTCGCCAATCGTCATTTTGGCCTTAGATTTATGAACAAGAGGTCGACTGGCTGTGCTTAAGAGCAGAAATTTGTTTATTTTATGTGGTCCATACAATATTTAGCAAATGTACTAAATTCACTGCCGCGCCACCAGAGAGCGAGAAAGTGCGCTCTCTCGGAAAATGGTCCCAAAAAGGGTGCGATTTAAACAACTGTTATTTGTTGATTTGTATTATTTATGTTATTGTTTATATTAACGTCATACTGCAGTACACTTCTAGCTAGTCACATTTTGATCCAATCATAAGAAAGAATGTTCATTTCACCCCAATAAAAGCGGGCCTGAACAAATTCCGTGTTAATTTATACTTCATAGATGAGCAACTAGCGATCAGTTAGCCACTGATTGGCTACAATTCACCATTGGGATAGGACAACATAAACAACGCAATTACTATTATTTTTTCATGGTTTATTACCATAAGGATCTACCAGGAACTTGGTACTCCTTTTTAAATAATATATTCTATGTAAACACGTTGAAAAACAACGAAGTAAAAGTATAGTAAAAGAGGGTTTAATGGTATAAAACTGCTCATCCATCAACGCGACAGTAAAAAGCGTTTGCAATGCAGCCTTATATCATATTGATATTATATACTTACAAGTTGAGTGCATTATATAAATAAACGTGTTAATATATCACATGCATTTGGATATGCTATAAGTATACATTGTGCAGTCATGCTGAAACAGTTATCAAGGTCAAATAAAGGACGATAAAGGTCACAGGTCAACATGACATGTTAAAATTTATTTCATATGAATCTACTTCGTCTAAGCTTTAAATAGAGTGGTCACATGACTATGTTTAACTTTTTTTCGAACCGGTCATTCCTCAGGTCATTATGTCAACAGGTCATTATGACCACATTAGGGGTCGTTAGTCATATTTTTAGCACCATCATTTTGTTTGAAGATTTTGGGAAGTACTTAAACGTAGAAATCCAACATTAAACCAAGGGTGTCATCAATAAAAATTTAATTCAAAATGTTCAACCCCAAAAATTATTACCCCAATCATCCCTTAACTATGAAGAAATCCGCAGTTCCCCGTAGCCAGTATGTTAAGCCTAATGTTACCCCTGTTTGGTAAAAATTTAAAGTTTCTATCACCAAACACCGAATTGTTTTGCTAATCAACCCTTCAAACCAGCAGGGGTAGGCAACATGCTATAACGGGTGCCTGCACGGGATAACACGATGGCTCCAAGTGAAAATTAGTAGGGTATGGTCCCTAGAACACGTGTGCCAAGTGCCTTGCTTGTATCAAAAAATGCAAGGTCAAGTCTCTTAACATCCGGACTATTGAGGACATGAGAATGATTGCAATTGTCATAAAAGTATGCTCCGAATGGGGATCGAACCCAAAACCCAGTCTTCTGTTCGATTCATATCATGGATGTCAAACGCTCACAACAAATAGCAATTTAATAAAGGTTTGTCTTGTGTCTCGACTCGATAGCTCATATTGGTAGAGCTATGTCGCGTTAAGCTAGAGGTTCTGGGTTCGAAACCCAGTCGAGGCATACTTATGTTGGTATCAATCACTAATAATGTTCTCAAAGCGGGATTTTGCTTAAAAAACTTATATTCATACTACCCAACTCATGGAAGATGACAAGTGATTGGATTTTTCCATGTGTACTTTCAGTAATGACAGTACATTGGAGTCTTCTGGTCGATTCATATCATAGATGTCAACAAACAGTCACAACAAATAGCAATTAAATGGAGACATAATGATATTATGTATATCACTTATCATTTACTAATCTGGAGCATTGATATGTAACTGCTCTTATATCGAGACGATTGTTCAAGACTTAAATTTTTAAGAATCTCTGCCTGAAAAGTTTTCAAAATGAAGCTGCAATTGTTTCATTTGGTATCAACAATCAACAACTTTTTTTTTGGGGGGGGGGGGGAATTTTCAATTTTAAAGTGGGTTGACTTAAAATAAATAAATTAGTTTCATAAATGATGAAAAAAAACGTTGTAGAATTTGTGTGTAATTTTGGACACCAAGGAGTAAAAAGAAGACCCTCTTACTAAGTAATTAGTCCAGAATTACAATGTCTAGTTAAAATTAATATCCTCTCGTATAAGTCCTCTGGTTGTTGCCATAATGAAAACGATGTTACATGGCAGTTAAATTAACTTACCACTTTAACAGGTCATTAAAATACTGGTCCTTAATATTATAAAAGGTGGTCTGACTGAAGACTACGCAAGTGATACAACTTCATCCAATTTTTGCTTTTCCAAAGGTTACGCGGCCGGAGTACGTGCTGGATATCGGCTCGAAGCTGTACACGGACGTGCGGACCTCTATACGCAAGAAGTACAAGGACGTGCTGCAGACGTACTACAACAGCGGGGTCGAATCAGTAGACTTCTCCGACACGAGCGCCGCAGCCAACAAGATCAACTCCTGGGTGGAGTCGGTGACCCATGGGAAGATACAGAACCTGGTGACAGATGGTAGGTGCAATAAACAAGGAAGATACAGAACCTGGTGACAGATGGTAGGTGCAATAAACAAGGAAGATACAGAACCTGGTGACAGATGGTAGGTGCAATTTATTTATTGTTTATCCTTATCACATTCGACAATAACAAGAAACGGCTTCGAACCTAGCAAACATTTTACTAAAACACTTCAAATCCGAAGAAATCTTGTGCTGCGAAGAGGAAGAGCCTTGCTGATAGCACAAAACTAGCAGGGCACATGTCATAGGATCTGCCACAAGTGCTCCTTGAACAGGGAAGAGAAAATGACTCACTGGGCAGTCTTTGAGGGCGGGCGGCAGGTCGTTCCATGGGTGATCAACCCGGAAAGAAGAAGCACATCTGCCGAGCACTGCTTTGGCCGGAGGGGGTTGACAGATGACAGATGAGGATGACAGATGGTAGATGCAATAAACTTGGGAATATACTGAACCAGGTGAAAGATGGTATAGGTAGGTACAATAAACAGGAAAATATATCAATTATTGAGAGGTGGTAGGTGCAATAAACAAAGGGTTACTTACACTCTTTAGTCTTTCCCTAATGCCTATAGTTCAAGTGTGATTTACCTTGCATGCCCAATAAGATATATCCTGGTTGCAGAATCAAACGGTTCTGTATTATTGATAAAAGACTTCCTTTATTCTCTTCCCCGAGCCACCACTGCATGCAATTATTCATAACTGATTGTTACTTTCTTTTCAGCGGAGTCGATGTCCTCGACGGTGATGCTATTGGTGAACGCGATCTTCTTCAAGGGTGCGTGGCGCTACCCCTTCAACCCCAAAGACACGTTCACTGGTCGTTTCCATGTGACATCGGAGAAAAGTGTAACGACTCAGTACATGAACATGTCTAACATGCTCTACTACATGGACGCCCCGCAAATAAACGCCAAAATTCTACGTCTGCCATACATGGTAGGTGAATATTTCGTCCATCCACACACTCGATAAGTCCATACCGTTGCCCTAACCGTTTTCTATTATTTTTTTCATGTTTATATTTCCACCGAAATCATTACATTTATCACCTGTAAAGGTTGATTTTGCAGGTTGTTTCTGCAATTTGCGTAAAATTCCATTTGATTTTATTAAAGTCATAGCATTTCTAATTGAGTGATTTTACACAAACTATGTCGTAGAAGCCTTGTGTTCGGTACTCCGGAAGGAATTAAATTAAAGTACCCCACATTGGTAATGCGATTGTTTTATTCTGAATCATTAAAATTGTTAACTTCTCTGCGCCCATTAAATAGAAATTGGAGCTTTGTTTTCAGGGCCTGTTCCGTTCTTAGCCTCGCGGGCCTGGTAGGATACACTGGTGCTTTAAGCTAATGGGAATGGTTAACAGTTGAATGATTCTTACTGAACTGCCGCCGGAGTGACTTAAATTTTAGAGGGACGAAGCGTGGGTTGGAATATGTCCTATTCTTCACGAATCATCTCCACTTCCCATCTCCAACAATAAAACCGAAACTATTACATTACAATATAATATACGTGGTGAGTTGCTTCAGCAAGCGCAGTCTACATGCCTTCTTGTCGTGTCGTTGCAGGGTAAGAAGTACTCCATGTTTGTGATACTTCCTCTTGCCGCAACGGGTTTAAAGCAGCTCGTCACCGACATCAATCCATTCATCTTGCACAGACACCTGTGGAGCATGAGTCTTGAGCAAGTCACTGTCACGATGCCCAAGTTCAGCTTTAAGCACACGTCCGACCTCAAGGACGCTTTAAAAGAGGTAAGTGCTCTTATTGGCACATTCAATTTAAGTTTCAAAGCCAGACAAAGATATTCGACTCTGTAGAAATACAGTGGAAATGCAAAGAGTTGCTTACTCCCCGAAGCAATGGCCATCTCTAGGTCTCATTCTCAAAAGTATACCATAAGAAATAGACGGAGAAGTAACAGCTTACCTTTGGGAAGTGATGGTGACTGCCGAATTTGTAAATACAATATCTATCTAATATTATATGACCGTGTATTTTGAACATATTTGTCACCTCTCCGAGGGGTTGAGTATAGTCTGTTTTTTTATTTAGTATGCCTTCTAACAATTGTTTCCCTGCATATTATTTTATGTAAAGTTGTTTGAATAAGCCACTAGTGTTTTGAGAGAATTATAGTTCCTACAACTGTGTGGTATGCTTGTGTATGGAGCAAAGTGTACACTTCTTACTTGAAGGATCTACAGGAAAAATTAATTATGGGCTAGATATCTAGTGGCACGGCACGGGGTATATGCTCCACACTCACGAATCATACAAGGGTTGATGTGTTGATGCCCTCAGTTGGGTATACGCGAGATCTTCCAGAGTTCGGCTTCTCTGCCCGGCATCGTGAGGGGACGTCAGCAGACCAACAACCGTCTCTATGTGTCCGAGGTTCTCCAGAAGGCGGGGGTTGCTGTCGACGAACAGGGCACGGAGGCATATGCAGCCACAGGTGAGAACCAGACCCTTGCATGCTAGGCAGGAGGGTGAAGGTTTTCAGTTTTTTTCCCCTATCATTTAGAGGTGCAGTTCTAAACATCGCACTAGGGCCCGGATCCACAAAGAGGAGTTTATACCAAAAGCGGAGTTAATTTTGAGAGTAAGCTTTTCTTAACCAATTTTAGCAGTAAGAATTTAACTCATTTAACGTCGATCCGGGCCCAGAAGAGCTAAGAAGGGATCATTATTTTTTCAATCACAGTTTTGCTTAATTTACCGCCGCCTCTGCCAATCCATTGCTTTGAATTATACAAGTCAGAGCAATGTTTAAACACGGATTAGCGGAACGGCGCTCATTGAGAATACTTCAATTTTAGTTTAAAAGCATGAAATTTGGCATGATGATCGGACATACCCTACTGGGCCCGGATCCACAGAAGGGGAGAATCAAATTTTGGTGGTTTCTCAATTCTCCCGCACGTCATGATGTAAACTGTGGATTCCACCAATCACAGACAATAGCTCCGCTGCACTACTACATAAAAGGATCCATTATCGGAGATTTATCGACTTGTGTGGGATTTATTTCTCCCAAAATTCTCCCAACAAAACACCTACTATCATACTTGGGGTTTTGGTTGGGGAAATGCATTTTTAAGAAAATGGCGGCAACAAATCCATCTCATGATTTAATTAGCCTTTTGTTATTGAAATATATTGTTTACATGATGGTCATCATAAACACATGAAAACTGCTTGTAGTAGCTATAGTTTATGTATTCTTATCAATAACATAGAGATAGGGCCCAGCCTAGGGTCGACATAATGATATGTGCTAGCCTAGGACTAATACCGTAATATTACACTACGTTTAATACAGGAAAGATGGCTGTGTTTCCATTGTTGTGGGAGGAGACAATTTGGATCAGCGCCCCTGGCGGCATTGGCGTTACATTGGGCGCGAAATTCAAATACTGGAGTTAGCGCATAGATTATTTTACCGGGTCGGGTTTGAGTGTAATTTTCCAATTGGACAATTACGTTACACGACAAAACAAGGGCAAGATGCCCCTGGGCAGGCTAATACATAATATGAAAACACTTAAACTCAGACTATTTTAGTCGCCACTTCTTGCACCTGAGAGGAGTAATCACAACACTAAGGTTATTAGTGCCCTACGTTTTTTTTTTTTTTTTTAAAGATTGGGGCGAAAGGGGAAACGCGGTGGTACACGGTGAGGGTAGGCCTGTGCTATTCAGAAACAGACAGGGGGAAGGTTGGCGGGGTAGGGGCCGGTGGGTTGTGACGAAATCAGGCCGCGGGGCTGGCACGGGGAGGGGTTGTTGGGGGTTGCCCCACGTCGTGATCGTTGTCGCCTGCGTCATCGTCCGTCTTGTCATTGTCGTCGTCGTCGTCGGTGAGGTAGTCAAAGGGAAGGGGAAAATTTCTCGAGGGCAGACGACGTCCTCTTCTTTGCCTTGTACGATGAGCATAAGAGGTAAGCTCTGGGCCTATTCGACTCCCCGGGTTCAGGCATGCTGAACCCATCTGGACACTCAGACGGTCGCGTGGATAGACACACAACTTGGTGTGCATATCATGTATACTGCCACTACAAGCATTAAAACCGTATAGTAAGGCATGGGGAGGGGTTGTCATTCCTTTTAATTTTATGCTTTAGTGCATAGCAACAAAAATAAGATTACCATATTATATTGCATCTTTATTGCAAGTGTAGCTATGGTGAAAACAAATATTATGATCATCCTTTATTCATTTTAGGGTTAGGCCTATTACTAATATTAAAGTGTGCCAGGAACTAGATTAGTAATACTTTGTATACACATTTAAAAACATGTATTGATATCTAGTTCTTCAGTAACCAATACAAAAATATAAAATACACAAGAACAATCAATACAAATACGTAGGCTAGTGATAATAAAAGTACCTTTGAGCATGTCTGTCAAGATAATAATATAATAATGACATGTTTATGTTTTGTTTAGAGCAAAGCAGTCACTTGTCTCCCGATTTAACGCCTTCTTTAATGTATTTTAATTGTTTTGGCGTCCAGATGGCCGTGGTAATGTAACTCCAATGCCGCCAGGATCGCTGTTGTTAGTTGTCTCCCGTTTTACAGCCCTCTTTCCTGTATTAAACGTAGTGTAATATTACGGTATTTGCCTAGGACTAGCCTAGGCTAGCACGTTTACGCCTACCTCTATCCACCTCGATGAAGGACTAGTCCGTAGCAAGTCACTAGGGCATGACTAAGGGTAAGTCTAGTCCCTGGTATCCAAGGAGTTCAGTAGTCATTATTTAATTGGATGAGCGTAGCGAGCGTAGCGAGCGAAGCGAAGATTCCATTTCACTACACTGGAGAAAAAAATCCGGAATGTTTTTTTTTTTTTTTCTTTTTTTTTTTTTTTTTTGTATTTTTGTCTGTTTGTTAGCACGATTCCGGCTAAACCGATACTCCGATTGCGATGAAATTTTATGGAGGTCTTCGAAATCTCTGAACTTAGAACTGCCACGTTTTTGAGCACAATCGAAAAAAAATTTCTCATGAAAATCGCAATTTTACGATTTTTTTCGATTTTTTAAAAACATTTTCGACTTACAACACCTACATGCTTTGTCCGATTGTAATGATTTTTTCACAGAACCTTAATTTTATGAATTGATATATTCGTGTAAAATTTGAGCGTTATCAAAAAAATATTTTTTACGAAAATCGCAATTTTACGACTTTTTTCAATTTTTAAAATTTCTCCAGCTTATAACACCTACATGCTTTATCCGATTGTAATGATTTTTTTACAGAACCTTAATATTATGAATATATATATTCGTGTAAAATTTGTGCGTAATCGAATAATTATTTCTTATGAAAATTTCAATATTACGATTTTTTCCTTTTTTAAAATTACGAATCATTAAAAAAAATTAAAATTTAAGTTAATTTTTTATTAAATTAAATTTAATTTTTTATTAAATTAAATTAAATTTTAAAAATATCTTCAACTTAGTAATGATTTTTTCACAGAACAACAGTAAATCCGCATAACACATGGCAGCTCAATGCACCAATTACGCTCATCCAACAACGCGGCGGGACTTAAGCGTTTTCCTAGTATGTACATATATGCACATTTAACCACTGCCAAACAAAATACGAAACAATCAAGCATCAATCACAAACAAAAACAAAACACTGACATTGTTAGGTCACAGCCTTCTAAAGTCGGACTCTTTGTTGTCGTTCAGCGGTGCTAGCGTCTGTGATTGGTTGAATCCGGTGTTTACATCATGACGTGTGGGAGAATTGAGAAACCACCAAAATCTGAATCTCCCCTTTTGTGGATCCGGGCCCTGGTGATTTAAGGAAATGGGGCCAATCGAAATTTTACCCAGGAACCCCTAAAATCAAAGATGGCGTCCAAACATGGCCTAATTTTTTTTAGATAATGGTCCTATGTTATTCATTTTCACTTATAGCACGTACTTTCAACAAACTGTGGAATAAATTAGTGTTTGTTAAATACGTAGAAGTGCGTTTTTATCAGGTTTGGCTACCAGTGATAAGTAAATAATCACATTACAAAATGTTGTTTCTTCCTTTTTTAACTTTTTCTAGGTTATGTGACCAATAAATCTCACAAAAAATATTTTTACCTCAAAATGAAACTCAGCAGCTCAATATACGTGTAGCTACCGAAATTCAATCAAATCCGTTAAAAATTGACAAACTTTTATTTTTGCCCGCCATCTTTAATTTTGAGAGGTTTCTGATTAAAAAAGTTTATTTGAACCACAAATGTATATTCAGTACTTGAAAGTAGGTGCGTAAAGTGATAATGAATTCTATAATTCACAATACCATTCATGTTTGTCATAATTTCATCACCCTCACTTTTTACATGTCTTCACACACATTGTTTGCTATTATTGTATAATGTATTTTTAATTAATTTAATTGCAATGTATTAGTATAAGTATTGAGTAGGTTGCTAGACACTAAATTGTGAATGGGGCTATGCCCTCTTTTAGCAACCTATTACACATCAATGTGTTAAAACAATAAATAAAATAAATAAATAGGAGGACCATAGTTTTTTTAAAAAAAAGGTCATGTTTGGACGCCACTTACATTTTAGGGGTTCCTGGGTAAAATTTCGATTGGCCCCATTTCCTTAAATCATCAGTAGGGTTTCTCCGATCATCATGCCAAATTTCATGCTTTTATACTAAAATTGAAGTATTCCGTGGATATCTCCATGTATGCCGCCTGACTAGATGTGTCCAAAGTACCAAAATAGTGGCCCATTGTCACTTTGAATTGTTTCAGGTATACCATGTCATAAAAAGATTGCTACGCAATGGTTTAGTATTGCCATTGACAGCTAGACTTGAGAGTTCGGCTATCTGGAAGTAATGAGAGTATAGTATATATGTCAGTTACCACATGATACCATTATTGTTCAAGCTCGAACAAACCTTGAACGTTCCAGACGCTTGTAGGAAATTACAAGCTATTTGTGCAACGTTCCAAAGATCTACTCGATAGCTAGCAAGTTGCATTAGAGTGTTTTGATTAGTTGCGGGAAAACCTTTCTTACTTGAGATAGCATACTTTTTCACACATCGTCCTTAAAATCCAACAACACATAAAAATTGGCTCTACAGACCGACCAATCAGGTTTAAGACACATTAAAACGTATTTTACTTTCATCCAAAACCATCATCTTATTCTTGTAGCTTGACGAAACAGTGGTTATATTCGTTGGGTCATACATGTTACGTACACAATGATTGTATCAGTGGGCTGGTTAGTGACATCTTGATTTTCTTGAAAGCTTCATCTTGGAGTTGATCCCATACCCAATGTGTTTTGGTGGAGAGAGAGCTGAGAGAGTAGACTATGGATAGACTCGAGGATCTAAACGGTAACCTCAGCTATCACTAACTCCCCTGAAAAGTTGAAGAAAATGCAAAAGTTTATAAGATAGACTAAGTTTGTTTATTGCATTGCTTCGTGTGCATTATGTATTTTCCTTTAAGTTTAAATCATCGAAGAATTTGTCGAAATTACACACTTGACAGATTTTAGTTTGCTATAGAAACACATTATAGTATAGGCGCAAAGTGTATGATTTTGGCTCTCGTAGGCTATTCGTGGAAGAATATAGCGGTCAACGGGATTATATAAAGGTATGTATAACAATGTTTTTGGACATGGGTTACATCGGCGGAATCACTGCAGGCGCCGTCGGTGGCGTCGCGACGCCTTACATACGTTTTGCTCATAACTCTCTTACCGCTCCTATCTCACAGAAAATATCACCGATTCATTATCATTCAGCTTTGTAATATACATCGATTGGTGCTATTAACTTTTCAGTAATTTAACAATTATAATTTTTTATCAATAAAATAGTACAAAAACGAAATATTAAACTAAATTAGTGTTAATTACTTATGGAGGGGGCACCCTGACCGGTAAACCATATTCGTCATGTCCTTATATTACTTACATTCTGGTTTGCATGGTTTACTTCTCGTGGTGAGCGGTGAGCGCAAGGAGGGTAATCGTGCATACTTTGAATCATACTTTATTATCCTCTCAAACCACTACCGAGGTACCCACTTTCATTACTCCCTCAATCATACTTTCCAACCCTCTGTGACCCGTACCTCTGTTTTGGATTGGGAGAACATAAAATCTATCATACAGATACCATTTACATGCTCAATAAAGATGTGAGAGTCGCTTAAACAAGTGGTTGAAATTCATTATCCCACACATTTTTACCTTAAAATTACTATATACACGAATAGAAAGTTTAAAAGAGACTTACAATCTATCTTGGGCCATCTTCATCTTCATCTGATGATGTATCGGTCAACGTCTAGGGTACAGAGTTAAACAGGTGTTATCCTCGTCTTCGCCTGTGCATTGGCATAACTCCGTACATCGTAATCTGTGGGATTTACAGCTGCACCGCTATGCACATCTTGATTTAGAACGGCGGCATTTTACAAGTTCTATAATGGTAGTTGGCGCAGGAGGTAGTGTTATCATTCTGGGTTAAAAGTCTCGCGAATTATCATTCTCGTAGTCAGCATCCATCCGTAGTTTTCTGGAGGCAAACGTTCGGGGTTGGCGATATTGTCATTGTTCCAGATCCAGGACTGATGATGAGCCCGAAGAATACTTTGATTTAATGCTGCTTTTGTAGGGGGAAGTTTCGAAGACTCACAACCCTTTTTGTTAGACATCCACCAACGCAGGTCAGCAGTTACTTTGAGCTTTGTCAATGGAGAGTATAGTTGACAAACAAAAAGTTCTAAGCCACTTGTAACACATTCTTTGAGCTCAGTAGATTTGCCTAGTTCAGTAAATGCAGAGATGACTTGAGCTTCTGATATGTTTGGGTTTGCTAAACATATTATACGTAATAAGGTATGCAATATTAGGTTGTAACGTACCTTGGTTTTATTGTGGATTGCACATTACATGAATCAATTACATTAGAACTAGCAAGGCTTGGCGTGGTGGGCAGCCATGTTTAGGAGAATGCGCTAGAGAGCGTAGTTCATAACTTCAAAGTATAGGGGGCAGCAGTAAACAACTCGGAAGTGTCTATAAATATGGCGCAAGGTTTGAATACACTTCACACCTTTCCCTTGGGTTTAAGACCATAATATTAGTAAGATTATTATTTTTTGCTGAATACTACACAATACTACGACTATCACTCATAAGGTAGATTGTCTGATTGACAATCTACAACTATGGTTGTACATAATAAGGAATTAGATGTTATTAATGAGATACATGCTAAAAATATTAGGGATATAAGCTAAATGTTATAACTCAAAATTTGCAAATGAAATCTTTAAGCAAATTCTTAGGGCGTTGAACCTTTCGGGTAGAATGTCTCCGTCCTGGAGGTCCAGGTGAGCCTCTGTGCCCACTGGTACTAGGTTCACCTAGTCCCGGATCGGAATGTACTGGTGAGCCTCTGCGCTCACTGGTACTAGGGTACCTTGCCCCGTATCGGAATGTCCTGGTGAGCCTCTGCGCTCACTGGTACCAGGGTCACCCGGTTCCGGATCAGAATGCCCCGGTGAGCCTCTGTGCCCACTGGTACTAGGGTCAGCTGTTCCAGGTCTCCATTCGTCGTAGGTACCTGGTCTGTCCACCCTTGGTCTGGGGGCATTGAATACTGGTAATGCATTTCCCAGCGTTGAAAAACTGGGGGCGTGTCATGCTCGTGGAGTCCTGAGCCGATACTAGTGGTGACATTTGCGTACTTTCCTCGTTCGTACAACGTGAAACGCATCTGGTCCACGTGTCGTTTGTAGTTATGCTGGTTCAACCCAATGAAAATGGTATTTACGAGGTCCTTCCACGGAAGATCTGTTGCTGCAATCCATGCTGGTCCACTGTTCTGTGGTTTCGGACGTAGACTGCATCCCGACATGGAAAGTACGACCCCCAGCAGGAGGACTGGTTCTGGGCTGGTTGGTAGTTGTGTGATCAGGATGCAGCGCATCCAGAACTGCCCGAATTCTTCTCCCCAAAAGGAGTTCTGCTGGGCTTTTCCCGGTTACTGTGCTCGGCGTGCTGTGTTGAGTCAACAGGTGCCTCGCAATTCTGTTTTGGGATGTCTCCTCCCTCTAAAAGAAATCTTCTTTAGTGTTGTCTTGACAGTTTGTACCACTCGTTCCGCTTGGCCGTTGGTAGCAGGGTGGTACGGCGCAATGGTCACTTGACGTATGTGGTTGATTGTAAGGAAGGTCTCAAACTCTTCCGACACAAATGAAGTACCGTTGGTCAGACACGGGGGTTTAGTAGGTAAGCCGTGAGTGGCCCAGAGTGACCCGCAGGTGGCGGATCACTGCTGTTGAAGTCATGGAGACACCACTCGAACTTCAGTCCACTTAGAGTATGAGTCGACAACGATAAGGAACGTGTGTCCTTGGAATGGTCCGGCAAAGTCCACATGAATCCTACTCCATGGGTTTCCGGTGGTAGGCCATGGTATGACTGGTGCTTTAGCCGGTGCGTGTTGGTGTTCTTGGCAAAAGGGTGCATGCCTTGACATAGGTCTCAATGTCTTTATCCATGCTCGGCCACCATACGTACGTACGGGCAAGCGACTTCATAACAACGATGCCAGGGGGGCACTCGTGTAAGAGGGTGTAGGACATTTTTTCTTGCGGTTACTGGTATCCCACTCTGTTGCCCCAAATTAGGCAGCCATTATATACGAACAATGCGTCCTGCCGTACAAGGTAAGGTTTGAACTCTGTTTCCCTGTTTTGGTAGACCATCCATGTAGGGTGAAAGGATTACTGACTGTAGCCCCTTTGTCATGGAGAGTGAGGTCACTTTTAGCTGCATTGAGAGTCGGGTGTCTCGCTGCTTTTTATTAACAAGATCTCATGTAGCGGTGGTGCTGGTCCCGTCCCTTCACCCATTTGAATCGGTAGTGGTAGGCGACTTAGCGCATCAGCATTGCTGTGTGCTTTGCCTGGTCGGTATATGATTTCGTAATCGTAGCCTGCAAGATGAGAGCCCAAAACGCAGCATGCGTGCAAAACAAAACATTTTGGTATAGGTTTTCCTAGGGTTGAACAGGCTTACTAGTGGTTGATGATCCGTGATGATGGTAAAATGCCGGCAATAGACATACTGGTGATAATGTTTCACCCCATAGATGATGGACAAGGCCTCCTTGTCTATTTGTGAAAAATTTCACTTCGGCAGCTGTGAGCGTCCTGGAGCCATACGAGATAGGTCTCTCCGTTTGGTCTTCAAACGTGTGGTGAGAGAACTGCCCCAACGCCGACTGGGGATGCGTCACAAGCCAGAACAATATGTCGCTCATTGTCGTAATGGGTTGGGTACATCCCTGCTGGTGAGGATTTGCTTGGCATCCTCGAATGCTTGTGCAGCCTCCAAAGTCCATGATAATTCATCTTTGGGAAATTTTGTTACACTGGCTGCTAGACTGTACAGAGGTTCAAGTTGGTGGGCTCGTTGCGGTATGAATGCATTGTAGAAATTAAGGAATCCTAAGAAGGTTGTAACTGGCCCTTGGTTTTAGGCTTCAGTGTGTTGCGAACAGCTCTGATTTTATCATCTGTTGGACTAACCCCTCCAGAAATGTATGCAAAAGCCTAAAAACTCAACTTCGGGTGCACCAAAAATACATTTCGCACCTTTGAGTCTGATACCGTGGTCTAGCAGTATAGTTAAGACTATACGTAGCCTCCTGTCATGCTTTCCTTGGTAGCTCCGGTAATCATTATATCGTCTAAGAATGACGTAACTCCCTCCAAATCGGCTAACATTATGTCCATTTCTCGTTGGAACACCGATGGTGCGCTTTAGATCCCATACGGCATGCGATTTACCCCAAAAAGACCTCGATGTGTATTGATTGCTAGTATTTCTGAAGTTGTCTTGTCCCCTTTTATCTGTGAAAAGCTTTTAGCCAGATCAAGCTTCGTAAACATCGTACCCCCATAAGGTTGAGAGTACAGAGGATATTTTCGGCAAGGGGACCTATCTGGTAATAGATTAGAGTTAACCGTTGAACGGTAGTCCCCACACAGACGTACTGCACCATTCCCTTTGAGTACTACTACAACGGGGGTAAGCCCATTTAGAATACTTCAGAGGGTAAATAGCTTTCTCCCGGGTTTGCAATCGGTCAATCTCCTCCTCAACTTTATTTACCAGTGGGAATGGTACGCGCCTTGCTTTTAAAAAACACAGGTGTATGCCCTGGTTGTAGAGGTATGTACGGGTGGTCCCTGGTAATGACCTAACCCTTCCTTGAAAAGCTCAGGGAATTCTACTTTCGGGTTCACGTCGGTGCTTTGGTCTGTGCCATTGTTCTTGCACTTGGTTTATGCCGCTGATATTAATGCCTAGGGTCTTGAACCAATTTCGACCTAGAAGACTGTCCCCGCCCCTGCCACAACTACAGAGGTAAGCGGTGGGTAGTGTTCCTATGGCAAACTGTGACTGAGTCACTCCTAGAACCTTAATGACTCTTGAGACCAGGTCGTTAACCCCCCAAGTCTGGTGGATCTAGATCCGGTTTCCCCGGTTACCCCATAGATTAAAGGGAAGTGTTTTCCGACATAAGAGAAACACCCGCTGCGGAGTCTACCTCCATTGGTAGGAGTACCCCGTCCACCGTCAGTGTGAAATATATTTACCGGTGCTTTCGAGCGAGTAATCTACTTTGTTTTTTACGTTCAAACTCATAAGACTCATACATATTGGTAGTGTCACTGGACCCACTGGTGACGCTAAGTTTATTTACCGCCTGATTACTCCTTGGTTGTTGAGTTTTGTTGGGCTGCTTATGCGAAGAAAACCCCTTCCATTTTTTCTGTTTTGCTTTACAGGGCACTAGCAATGTGGCCTACTTTTTGGCAAAAAATGGCATGTGGCATCTATAAATCGGCAAGTCTGTCCCTGATGGTCAGAGCCACAGCGCATGCACGAACTGTTCTGTTGGTGTGGTTGTCGGTGAGCTACCGGTCCTGGCTTAGCCCTATTGCGATTTTTATATTTAGGCCTAGTGTTTAGTACTGCATGCACTTCGGTGTTCTGGGACCCTGCTGTATATCGGTACTAAACCTATCGCTATTGGCATTTTCATTGCCGCCATGTTGCGTTTAGCAGAATCGCAGGCAGTACACATGTCTAGCGTTCGCTTGTATGTCAAGTCTGTTATTTCTAGAAGCCTACGTTGAAGGGATTCGTTCGTTGTACCAATTACAAGCTGGTCTGTAACCGGTCTTAAGGTCGTTATAACCACAATGTTGGGGTATGGTACGTAGCTCAGATAGGTAATCTAAGAGAGATTCTCCCTGCTTTTGGTGCTACGGTGAAATTTTAAAAAGTTCCACGATAACCGAGGCTTGACATCGAACTTATTTTTTATTATGATTTTTCAGTTGCTCGTAGGTTTTGTCTATTACATTCTCTGGTGCAATGCTCGATTGTAATGCATCATATGATTTAGCACCTATAAGTGTAAAAAGGATTGCTGCTTTACGGTCCGATTCCGTAATAGCATTTGCTTTGAAAAAGCATTCAAGTCTCCCCTCTAGCTGGTCCAGCTAATTTTTTCGGGATCGAACTGGTCGACGGCTCCCAATAAAGCCATAATACTAAGGCCTAGCGATGCCTTTGAGTAGCCTTTAAATCTGGGGACCTGGTAGGCCCAGGGCAATAGGTTGATGCACGTAGGCCTAGGCCTAGGCCCTTTTAAAACACATGGTAATTTGTCTCGAGCCTAGCCTTACACGTCGGGAAGATCCGATCCTGCGTCGCCACTGATATGTTTGGGTTTGCTAAACATATTATACGTAATAAGGGATGCAAATTAGGTTGTACGTACCTTGGTTTTATTGTGGATTGCACATTACATGATCAATTACATTAGAACTAGCAAGGCTTGGGGTGGGTGGGGAGCCATGTTTAGGAGAATGCGTTTGAGAGCGTAGTTCATAACTTCAAAGTATAGGGGGCAGCAGTAAACAACTCGGAAGTGTCTATAAAAAATGGCGCAAGTTTGAAACACTTCAGCTTCGGCATTTTCGGGAAAAATTTCCAACACGTAAGCTTTCCCTTTCCATGAAATGCACCTGTGTTGTCAGCACCAGTGAATGCATAAAATCCGGGAAGTGCTGAAGCTCTTTCTGGGCCCAATCCATTGTACACCAAATCAATTTCGATACTTCTAAAATCTATCTCCACGACTTGTGACAAAACATGATCTCGGGCACAATTGAGGGTAACGTCTGAGTGAAAGGACGAAAACATCTGTATCAGGAGAGAAGATAGAAATCTGAGTTTGCCCCTTTGAAGTCGCATCTACAGCATGAAGAATCATTTTTTTATCTGCTTCTTCCTACGGACTAGCCAGATGTTCGAGAGGTGCCTTTGTAGTTTGGATTTGATCTGACCATGCAACCCCTGTTTGTATCTGATGCTCTCAGATGCTTTGATGACCTTCGTCACAAGATAAGACTGTTAAGTCCATGGTTTGTGTTAGCGTCTGCCAGCAACTGGCTTACACTGATTTTTCCAAGATGCATGTTGTCACTAATACGGTAGGCAACTGAAGGTTTGCCTCCTTGACGCCCGTCGCGTGTTGCCGACTTTAGTGACGAGGGTGTATCATATCGATCAAAAACTACGTGCACTTCGGAAAACGAGCAATACTTATTTTCTACCCGGTTGACAAATGGAATGGCTAGCTGCTCACAAGTCTTTATATCCTTAGTTTTAGGTTGGGATTGAACCTCAGCCATACCATCGATTATTGCTACTGAATGTTGCACTGCAGACTCAGTTTCCATTTCCTCGGTGTCGTTTTTGCTGACACCTTCGAGAATAGCCATTAGATAACTCTTCGTTGAACAGTGGTGAAGTGTCCCATCTACAGCAAACAATGCTCGAGGTACAACGAGAATTAGTAACTATCCATTGTTGTCCCCGCCCTTGTCCCACACATCATTAAGCTATAGGTATCATTGGCGTTGGACTTGCTTACTTTTTTCGTGGGGAGGGGTGGAAGGGCAGACATAGTAAGTAACTTACACTAATACTAAGCTCTGTGATAATACTAATAGCTGTTTTCTTGTACTTCCCATCATAGTGATGCAATGTGCATCCATGTTCTAAAAGTAACCTGTTGTTTCTCAGATATTAACGTAATCAGCAAGTTCGGCGACGACACGGTGTACACCTTCAATGCCACTCACCCGTTCATCTTCTTCATCGAGGACGAGACAACCGGGACTGTGATCTTCGTCGGCAAGGTGGTCGACCCGACCAACGTAGGGGACATCGTCGACCCGACCAACGTGGGGGACGTCGTCGTCCCTACCCCCCGACCTCCCGGGACCACGAGACAAGAATTGGTGCGGGGATGGCGCACCCTCGCACCCAAGCTGAAGCATCCGGCAGCCGCCACGGTGACGACACCTCGGACAGCCGCAGCTGACGAGGATGACGATCACATCAACTCACGGATCAACGACGAGTCCCCCGTACAACGACCAGTACAGGATCAAACACAGGCCGCCAACCAGACCAGCTTAGCCAGTATTTGGAAGGAACTTTACAACGACCGTTTCAGAAACTAATTGTGAAGAACAACATTGATGCTTAACAGGCGCGTAGGAAGGGGTGGAGGGGGTGGTAGGGGCAAAATTCCCCTCTCTTTTTGCTGTGACCTCCCCCCCCCCCTACTGCATGCAGAATGTAAAACATCCAGTTCGCCGTTCACGGCCTCAACTGAAACACTATCTGCAGTCAGTATACGTATAGGGGTGTGCTGACTTGTGGCTAGGTGGCGCAGAAGAAAAAAAAGCTCATTAGTCATCCCATTTACCCCCCCCCCCCCCATTTTAAAAGAGTTCCTACGCGCCTGAAGATTAATCAATACGATGACATTCTCTGAAGATCTACCTTTACTTAGACTATAAAATAATTGTAATATTATGTTATCTTAGAGTGTGATTCAAAATTATTGAGCCTGAACTACCTCAGTCGGTAATCCAGAATGTTATTGATATGATACAACCTTCAATCTTTACTCACATCACTCAACGCCCTAACCTAGTTAGCTGATAAGGGACAAGTCGTCCCTTGGCAGGATTCCTACGAAAAAAGGTGGGCATCACCTGTTCGATTATATATTTTATTTATTAATTTTAATTTAACTTATAAATATTATATGTATCACAATTTGACCTCTAAAATAAAATTTTAGTTGCATATGATTTTTGTTTAATCAACTTCAGCGGCCTGCCGGTGTCACTGCTAGGGTAAGTTTGTGGCGGTAGGTGTGCCCATTAGGACCTCAGCACGCCACTGTTGAACACTACTGCATAATCATGAACCAATACGGCGATATATCATACTATGACGCTGAATTTCAGAAATAATTTAGCACAAAAAAGTATGGTTCTTAGGAAAAGATTGTTAAAATGTCGGTGTTTATCATAAATTATTGGATGAGCGTAGCGAGCGTAGCGAGCGAAGCGAAGATTCCATTTCACTACACTGGAGAAAAAAATCCGGAATGTTTTTTTTTCTTTTCTTTTTCTTTTTTTTTTTTGTATTTTTTGTGTGTTGTTAACACGATTCCGGCAAAACCCGATACTCCGATTGCGATGAAATTTTTATGGAGGCCTTCGAAATCTCTGAACTTAGAACTGCCACGTTTTTGAGCGCAATCGGGAAATTGTTTCTTATAAAAAAACGCAATTTTACGATTTTTTTCGATTTTTTAAAAAATTTCTTCGACTTATAACACCTACACGCTTTATCCGATTGTAATAATTTTTTCACAGAACCTTAATTTTATGAATTAAGATATTCGTGTGAAATTTGAGCGTAATCGAAAAATTATTTTCTCATGAAAATCTAAATTTACGGGTTTTTTCTTTTTTAAAACAATTCTTTGACATATAACACCTACATGCTTTATCCTATTGTAATGATTTTTCACAGAACCATAATTTCATGAATTTATTTACTCATGTTAAATTTGAGCGCAATCGAGAAATTATTTCTATTGAAAATTGCAATTTACGATTTTTTATTTTTTTTTAAATTACGATTTATTAAAAAAATTAAGTTAATTTTTTTATTTTATTTATTTAATTAAAAAAAATCTTCGATAAGCAATAATTTTTCACAGAACAACAGAAAATCCGCGTAACACATGGCAGCTCAATGCACCAATTACGCTCATCCAACAACGCGGCGGGACTTAAGCGTTTTCCTAGTTATTTTCATTTTGTTAATTTATTACTAGTTCCCATACACTCGAACACAAGCAAGATGTGTAAATGACTTATTGGATGAGCGTAGCGAGCGTAGCGAGCGAAGCGAAGATTCCATTTCACTACACTGGAGAAAAAAATCCGGAATGTTTTTTTTTTCTTTTTTTTTTTTTTTGTATTTTTGTGTGTTTGTTAACACGATTCCGGCTAAACCGATACTCCGATTGCGATGAAATTTTATGGAGGCCTTCGAAATCTCTGAACTTAGAACTGCCACGTTTTTGAGCGCAATCGGGAAATTTTTTCTTATAAAAAACGCAATTTTACGATTTTTTCGATTTTTTTTAAATTTCTTCGACTTATAACACCTACACGCTTTATCCGATTGTAATAATTTTTTCACAGAACCTTAATTTTATGAATTAAGATATTCGTGTGAAATTTGAGCGTAATCGAAAAATTATTTTCTCATGAAAATCTAAATTTACGGGTTTTTTCTTTTTTAAAACAATTCTTTGACATAACACCTACATGCTTTATCCTATTGTAATGATTTTTTCACAGAACCTTAATTTCATGAATTTATATACTCGTGTTAAATTTGAGCGCAATCGATAATTATTTCTTATGAAAACTGCAATTTTACGATTTTTTTTTTTTTTTTTTAATTACGATTTATTAAAAAAATTAAGTTAATTTTTTTATTTTATTTAATTTAATTTAAAAAAATCTTCGACTAAGCAATAATTTTTTCACAGAACAACAGAAAATCCGCGTAACACATGGCAGCTCAATGCACCAATTACGCTCATCCAACAACGCGGCGGGACTTAAGCGTTTTCCTAGTATACAGAAAATGGTTACAGGCGACAGGCGTGGTACTAGAGGGTGGAGGAAGTTTGTACACCTCTTCATAGAGAGTCCTCTGCCTCTAAGCAGTGAGCTGTTGGAAGATCTGTTAGAGCAAATGTTCATGTGCTTAAGTGCTTTGTTTATTGGCAAATAAAATGTAGAGGTCAAAATATTACTATCGAAATGCTAGGCCGCTTCGCGAACGTTTTTTCTAGTCGCGTTGATGGATGAGATTTTTGGAATACGTATGTGCAATGATTACTACGTTTTAGTGTCAGTGGGATCTCATTACTTTTTTCAAGTTCCATTACAAAATTATTTTTGTTAAATTAGGATAATTTTTATAAAGTAGTATTAATTGCTAAGGTAATACCAATTAACAATAGAATATAAAATATCTCTAGGCCCAAAGACATGCTTTTGTACGCATTGTGGGTGATTGTTGTCAAGTTTCTATAGTTACTTATTAATTAAACCATGTAAAAGGCTTATATTAATACCTTTATTTCTATGAATTCTGGCTAACTTTTTCAACTTTTTGTTTCAAAAGGCACTACATGACTATTACCTTAATGTCCATGTAAAATATGAACGTTGTTGCCCCACCTGTTTGGTCAGAATCGGCCCATAAATCACGAAAATATTGCATAAAAAATCGTGGGAAAAATCGGGAAAACACGATTTCAATAAGAAATATTTCTTCGATTGGGCCCAAAACCATATAACATCAAAATCCAGTGATTTCAAACGTTCTTATACAGTTTCATCAAGATCGGAGTCGGCGTTTGCCCGTTCGAGAGGTTAATATCACGAAAATGTTGTATTAAAAATCGTTACAAATCGTAAAAGTACAATATTCGTGAGAAATATGTCATCCATTGTATCCAAAAACGTGGCAGGTCTAAGTTCAGAGATTTCGAAAATCCTCTCCTATTTTCATCAAGATCGCATATTATGCCGTTTGCCCGGTAGAGCGCGAACAAACAGTCAAAAGAAGAAAAAACACCCGATCGAGCTAATGTTTTTTTTTTGGGGGGGGGGGGGGGGGCAGTAAAATTGAAGTCTTCGCTTCGCTTATCCAAAAATGTCACCGTTTCATGAGTGTTGATTGTGACTTAGTGAGTGAGTGTTTCAATGTAATCCCATGGACTGAGTTGATTCCGGTCGGTCGTCGACACGGCGCGGGACGGAGTCCTGGGTTCAATTCCCTCTTGGTTCGGATTTTATGTTTTCTTAACTGTACAAGTCTTTAATCACCTCTCAATGGTGTGTACACTGGCCTCGTGCGCAGACCGTGACGCTCACACAGAAGATATTATGAGACATGAGCACTATCAACAAACAGAACACATCATAGTAAATATTTTACCATTTTTCAAACCCAATTATTTACGTCCACGGCGTAGTACGATTATAAATTAAATAATAATATCACTCTACGTCTAAATCACAGGCTTGCGGTTGTGCACACGCGGCAATTAAATAATATGTATGTGAAGTGAATACATTTTCAAGGACAGTGGCTCAATTAACCCTTGTTTTTTCGGAGGGGTCGAACATTTTTGTGATAAATTGTCAGCACGACTAGTGAAAGGGGTATGTGGGTATAGTCAGTCGTATGATTTTTTTTAAAATACACGCTCTTTCCATGGTAAAGTAGGCCTTCATGATTGTGAACAATCCGTCTAGGGGAGGCCCCACCACCCATTTAATGCGAGTTCAAGTACAATTTCCGATTCTTAGAGTATTTTAACGATTTTTGTTTAGAGGGAATAATGGCAAAATATGAAAAATATCACAATATCTATATAACATTATAACATATTATCAATAAATACCCCATATTAAATAAAAAATGTGCCCCACCCCCGCTCCACTCTGACCAAATTTGGGGGGTGGGCGATCGGGGAGCTCTCCTACGTAGTTACGCCACTGTTCAAGGACATGAACAACAAAAAACAGGAGGCATGTATTAAGCAGACCCCGGACGTACAGTACAGTACTGGTACACTCTCAATCAGTTGTCAAAAAATCGATACACTTCCAATCAAGTTTTCTTTCCTGAAAACTGCATAGCTTTTCAAGCTAGAGTTCATGAACACAGCAAAAAACCACACTAATCGATTACGGGGTCTCGTGTCGAGGAACTGCATTAGCATTGTCTCTATATACGATGATGATAATGAGGGACCACGTCACCTTGGACCGGTTGATGCTGTGATTGTGGGGGGCATTCGCTGGGGCATTGCGGCGGAGGGGGGGGGGGGGGGGTCTTCTCCTACTCTAGATGTTCAGTGCGGCTGGGGCCAGTAACATGTCAGTGGCTGCCTTGGAGTGATCGTCATGTCTCGTCTATGGAAGTTAGCAGGTGAGTCAGTGAGACAATGTTTTTTTGTTGGTTGCCTTCTACTGAAAGTTATCTAAGTGCGATACGCGACACGCGAGAGCGAGAATCATACACAAACAAATATCGTGACGGTTCATTTAATAAATCAATGCGTATATGGGACTTAATTCTCAAGTTTTGAAGAAAAGAATAAAGAATGCATTCTTAAATAATAAGCATATTTAAATTTAAAAATGTCTTATTGAACATAAAATTAAAAAATAATCGTAGTCCCTATATTTTGTAAAATCGAAAAAATGCGTATTCACTCACGAATTTTAACTGAATTAGTATAATTAAATGGAACAAATATTGATACTTCATAATTGTGACACTTACCTACTATGAAAGAATTTCCAATTGAATGACCAGAAAAGAAAGACATCACAGCAACTTCATAAAAGATGGTCATAGCCTTACGAACAAACAGGTAATTTTAATAATGAGGTGCGTAGGAATGGGGCCACAACCCCCCCCCCCCCCCTCGATTAGAATGTCAGACACCCTTATCCAGTCACGGCTATAACAATTATTGTAAAATTAATTGCAGTCAGTGTTTAAACCAACCCGCGAACCAACCATTTACAAGATCCAAAAATAAAATAAAAGTATATAACAAATTACCCAGTTTTTAGGCGGTGTAAAACTTGAACCAGTTTTATGTGATCACTATGCACTCATATTACAAGTTCTACCCCCCCCCCCCCATGTCATTTTTCACAGTTTCAAAACTTTTCTTCGATCATCTATAATCGGTCACACATTCAGCGTAGCAGCGGCGTATCCAGAAATTCTTAAGGGGGGGGGGGGATTCATAGATGCATCGAACCTCAAGTAGGGGGTACGGGTGGCTTGACCCACATCCCCCATAAAATCCTTTCAGATTAATTTCGGTAAAAATCTGTACGTGTGTCTCAAGAAAAACGTATGATCAAATTTTGTTATGTTAATACCTGGTTTGAATTAAAACTACATTGAAACAAGTTTCGCAACGTGGAACCACACAGTCATGCCATCTCGTCGTGCTAGCATTGTGCCACATCTATTGACAATTGAGTTACTTTGACGACAATAAAACACGCGAGTCGGAAAGAATGGCCCATCCTATGGGAGATACCAGATTATATTACTCAGTGATTTCTAACAACCTATTAGATTAGAATGGCGATAAAACGACGCCTGAAGAAGGAAGTAAACATAGGTACATCCGTGATTTACCGTATAGTATTGACAATTTAAATAAGTGCTCACATCCCGTATGTAATGTTGTAGCGGGCCGTCTGGTCTGGATAAGCCGATGATTCAATCCAAACAGGATTGAATCATCACTCTGTTACTGGAGTGAAAGTCATTGTCTGGTAGTAGAGCTAGCTATCAATTTTTCGGTTTGTGTTAATCTATCACTCGTTAGATTTTGTCAATTTTTCTTCGTATTCGGTAGAATTTTTAATTCGTTTCGACTTCGGGAGCTTAGTTAGGACCGCGAAGTTTGAATTTAGTTGAGAATCAGGCCGAAAGGCTACAATGTATAAAATATTCCTATCGGACTGTATTTATAAACTCGAACATTTTCGATGAACTATCATAATTATTTCGTGATCAGTAAATTAAGGTCACCACCACAAGTGACCTGTGGCCTCTCAGTTTGTTGCGAAAAAAAGGTCGTCGATAAGGAATGAAGAACGCACTTCCCTAAGATACTTCGAAGAGCGTGATATCATGTTGTTGTTATGTACCAGAACATGGATATGATGTTGTTATGTACCAGAACATGGATATGATGTTGTTATGTACCAGAACATGGATATGATGTTGTTGTTGTTTTATGTACCAGAACATGAACAGGCAAGTGTAGTCTCTCGGTCAGATACTAAAATAACGTACGTACCAGAACTCTATGGTTACGTCCTAACGACGAAAACTTGATCTTGATTCACTTTTATTCTCCAAAGAGTCAATGATGATGACGATGATGATTTTTGTTGCATTGAAAATGTCATCATCATCAATCATCATCTTTGATATTGTCAAGATTTCTTAGTCAGCCTGCTGGGATCTTAAAGTCACAAATCAGTGATCACACATTTTTTTTTTTTTTTTTTTTTTTTGATTCTTTATTGATTCTTTATTGATTCTTTATTGCATGTTAAAATTCACATTTTACAATTATTGGTCAAGCCCCCAATGAGCCTAGCGGCTCGCTATAGGGTAAGGAAGGACTAGTTTTATTAATGTTTTATTTACAAGGGTATGAGAGGACTATTCCATTTCGTCACTGTGGTATCGATCGATCGCCATCGATATATCAAAATTGTTTTATAAAATTAATGTAAACATTTAAATTATATTAAAAGTGTTGGACTATTATTATAAGCAATGTCTGGTTTAAAACAATTGATAGTGTTGCCAAAAGTGCAAAATAATTTTACGTTTTCACACTCTCGTTTGATGACCCGGCACCTCCACCATCATTATACGCACGTCAACCAAAATTTGAAAAATCTATTTTCTTAGTAACCTACCCCCTAAACATTTACAGTACCCAAAATTCATATCTTTGTTTTAGTCTGTAAAGTTTTTTTTTTAATTGTGTATTTAAAAAATCGATATCTCGAAACAGAGTTAATAATATCGACATTGAAAAATATTCCCAGTTATCGATATCGTATTGAAATCTTGCCCAGTCTTAGTTTTCGAACATTGTGTATTTCAAAAACCGTCGAATCTTTGCGTCCTAGGCCTATTATTATGAGTAAGTAAAGAGAAGAATACGAAATATTTCAGATAATGCTATTATGCTGTTTAGCGTGGTGATACCATTGAGTATTTCTATAATACTGATACTGATGTCAAGTATTGTGTTAGTTCTGCTGGCGGGGTGCGCCGCCCTAGCGATGTCGGCGACTACCCCTAACCCGAGGAGAACCACCCAGGCTCAACCTACAACATTCAACGACGACGACGACGACGAGTACATCCCCTTCCCCGGGCAAAGGTTCGATGCGTTCGACTGGCAACTGTGTAAGGTGAGCACTCGTTTCAATATTTTGTTTAACACTAGGAAGCTTCGCAAACGCTTTTTCAGGCGCGTTGCTGGATGAGCGTAATTTTTTAAAAACGAAAAAAGCGTAAAATAGAGATTTTCCCTAGAAATAATTTTTCGATTACGCTCAAATTTCACACGAATATATAACTTCATAAACTTAAGGTTCTGTGAAAAAATCATTTTAATCGGATAAAGCATGTAGGTGTTATAAGTCGAAGAAATTAAAAAAACGAAAAAAAATCGTAAAATTGCGATTTTCATGAGAAATATTTTTTAGATTACGCTCAAATTTCACACGAATATATCAATTCATAAAATTAAGGTTCTGTGAAAAAATCATTACCATCAGACAAGGCATGTAGGTGAAAAAATTGAAAAAAATCGTAAAATTGCGATTTTCATGAGAAAAATTTTTCTATTGCGCTCAAAAACGTGGCAGTTCTAAGTTCAGAGATTTCGAAGGCCTCCATAAAATTTAATCGCAATCGGAGTATTGGTTTAGCCGGAATCGTGTTAACAGACAGACAAAAATACAGAAAAAAAAGAACATTCCGGATTTTTTTCTCCAGTGTAGTGAAATGGAATCTTCGCTTCGCTCGCTTCGCTCATCCAAAAATTACTTGTAATAATGCCAAATTGGGTTAAGTATTTTGTTTCAAATTGCCCAAATTGCACTCTTGCAGAAAGTGGTGTTAACTACACGGACACCTTCGTTTCAATAGCATAAATAATGAATGAAAGGGAATGAGTGACAGTTAAATAGGTTGTACGACAGATAATATAATGACACTTTCACGTGTGCCAAAAGTATAAAAACAAATTGAAAACACAATAGTGCAATAGAGAGTACCACCCCACAAACTGTTTCCCAAGAATTGAGTGTAATTTCGTGCTTTCTGGCTTGCAAAGGCCGGGTTGGTGGTGGTGGGGGGGGGAGGAGTATCTGCCTAATTTCTTATTCTTAATAAACACTGAAAATTTCTAGCATGTGGCCTAACGTCCTTCCTTAATATCTTAAAAGTTTAAAGTTATCTTTAGACCAAATGCTTTTTAAATCATTTTAGCTCAAAAGATACATAGAGGTCTAGAGATCTGACTATAACTCGAACTCCTTTGAACGACCTATGTTACTCAGCAACTCAAAATAGCAACCAGCAAGTGTATGGTTTGTTAAAAGGTAATTTTACTATGAGAACAAAAGTTTGATACATTATAGGTAGTAGGGCCTACTTGGGTGAATTTTTTGTTTTTTTCTTCTTAGAATAGAACAGGAAGGCCAATCCAATGCAACAGATGCAACTGTTTAGTCCTTCAGCCAGGGACCTTTTGCTTACAAAAAAGGTCGACGCATTTTGACTTCGGAATATCATAAAACAAGGCTACCTGAATACTATGTTATGAGGTGATAAGCCGGCAAAGGGGCCAAACACGCCGCCATCTTGGATTTTGTCAAATTCAAACAAATGGCTATAAAAACCAAACCGCTAGACCGATTTTGAAAATGTTTAGCGTTTTAGATTTGAAATTTCATTTTTAATGTATGTGTGTAGCCAATTTGTAAATTTTGTAATTGTATATTGCAATTAAAATACATTTTCTGAGTCAATGTTTTTTGTTCTGGAATGCTTGGCTTATAACTTTTAAGAGAGCGCCTTAATTGAAAAAGTACTTCATATAAACCTTTTAGATAACTTTAATTTAAACACAACGCAACTAACTTTAGGTTTTTATCTTAATTACTTCCCGAGATATGAATTTTTGAAGAGTCGTGCCACCCTCGCTTGCCGCGCCTATCAAGCCAGGCAGCGTTCGGTGCGTGTGCGATTTATGTTGTCTTTCGTTCTCGTTCTTCGTCGACGCATTTTGACTTCGGAATATGATATAACAAGGCTACTTTAATACTATGTCATGAGGTGATAGGCTGGCAATTGGGCCAAACACGCCGCCATCTTGAATTTGATCAAATTCAATCAAATGGCTATAAAAACCAAACCGCTAAACCGATTTAAAAAAAGTTTAGTGTTCCAGTTTTGAAATTTAATTTCAAATGTACGTGTGTTGCCAATTTGTAAATTTTTTAATTGTATTATGCAAATAAAATACATTTTCTGAGTCAATGTTTTTTGTTCTGGAATGTTTGGCTTATAACTTTTAAGAGAGCGCCTTAATTGAAAAGGTACATCATGTAAACCTTTTAGATAACTTTAATTTTAACATAACGCAATCAAATTTAGGTCTTTATCTTAATTACTTCCCGAGATATGAATTTTTGAAGAGTCGTGCCACCCTCGCTTGCCGCGCCTATCAAGCCAGGCAGCTTCGGTGCGCGTGCGATTTATGTTGTCTTTCGTTCTCGGATTATCTTTTGATAGTTTATTTCAATGGTGTTCTTTGCTTTGTTCTTTGCACCCAGTTACCGAATCGGAATATAGTACTTTTTGTAGAGCATGGAAAAATTTTCGAAGTGTCCTCGACAAGTTAGACCAGTCATATTTGCCAGTGACTATGGATTAAGGTGTTTATCACATAGCAAAACAGATTGTTTTACATTGAATTAAAGAATTCAAAAACCTTGTTCTTTGCTTGGGATCATTAATTTTCCATTCGATTAAAGAAGTTCTTAGCTGTATTGGCAAGTTTCTGAAAGGAAGTGGTTCAGAGTCAATTTGGACAGAATGTTCTATCATCGGAGTAAGCGTTGTAACATTATGCTCCATCTTTGCACGGTATGACACAAAGGCGAAACAATGAATCGACTTCTTCTAACCAATTTCTTTGAAACGAACAATCCAGATCAGTATTCCAAAATTCTATAGATTGTCATTGATCTTCGACATTGCGTTGAAAACTGTGACAATTGAAGCTATATAGCCAAAGAGCCAGGAGCACATCCTTACAGGCAGCTGATCACTTAATGGAGGATTTTCGTAACTTTTGTACAAACTAATTCTGAAACAAATGAAAAGTTCAAATACTGAGTTTTGATTTTGGATATGGTATCTCTTCTAATGGATTTATTACGTGCAAACAGAGATGGAAACTGTTAATTATTGGACTTGTTTGCAATTCAAAAACTCGTACCTTTTTTTTGCGTATGCGACAGAACAAATTATTTTTGCTGGTGCTCTGTATACTTAAGAGGATATGAGGAGACTACCTGACACTGCTCCAGAAGTGTATGAAAGGTTCATGGATGAAGAATTTGTTATAAAGCAAACAAAAGGATTATTCAAAGCGGTTGGCGGAGATATGTGTCTAGAACAGACCATTAATCGCTCCAAAAAAAGAAGCATGGTGTCATTGGATGTACTAAATGAAAAATATTTGTTGCAGAGTGGGATCTTATATATCGTGAAATGTTAGCTGTATCAAACTTGCAAAGAGACATAAGTAAAACCGACAATTTCAACACCAATGATTTTCATGTCAGAATACAGCTCGTCTAGAACTTCAGCTTACGAGGAGAAGATTCAAAGTATGATCCACTTCATACGCTCTCATGAGAACCTGTTTGAACTAACTGACAATCGTTTGCATAACATAATAACCCAAGATGTAGTGACTAGCGACATTCGAAATCAAGTACTTAATGTGAAGAAAATTGGTGATGGAGCCTATCTTGAATAAGAAAGGAACTATGCATAAACAAAAGTAAGTGGATTTATGGTACACAACACCGTACAAACTTTGCAAACATATGATCAAGTGTATAACACTCAATCTAAAGCTCAACTCTCAAAGCATGTGTCTTAAAAATAACTATGCACAAGTACAACGATGCATTGATATTGCTCTCATAAGAGGACTCGATCTTAAAGACAATCTGACTTATGAAGTATGTCCGATTTCTTCTGATGGCTTGATAAGTAAATCTAAGAAGAGCGATCAGGTGTCTGCAATTAAAAAAGAGTTGACTACAGAAGCATTAGCAGCAAGCATTATAAAATGCAACTTCCGCCCAATAATAGTCATACAGCACATCTCTTCAACATCATGGCGATTGTAGAAAAATTCGGGTCAAAGAGCAAACGGCATTGGGAGACAATCAGATCGATTTATACATTTACACTCAACGCTTCAAGGGCGTCAAATACCAAAAGGATAGATTTGGTATTTGATTCCTACTTTGAGGGATCACAAAAGCGTAGCAGTGATCTACTGTGAATTAAAGTATACAATTTGTTTATTATTAGTTTAGTTGTATTACAATATGCAATTGCACTACAAACTAGTTCTTTTTAATTTTGTATTTGGAACATTTTAGTACATGCAAGTAAAATACGCATTCATCATTATAATTTCATTATCTTTTATCCATGAGATAATCAAACTGAAGACAAATAGAAATGTAAAACATTTGGTATTGCCTTCAAACTATGTATGGTTGAATGAATGAAGGAAAATTGACGCAAGAGTTTTAATTTATTATAAGCATGAGAAAATGTGTGCAGTTAATGTTAATTAAGTAGTCTTTAAGCATCAATTTGCAATAACGGAAAATTGTAACGAAAAGATTGCCTTCATCGATCAAAAGATAATCTTATTCCGTTCGTCTACTTGCTACAAAAAATCATACGCTGAATTCAGCATTGCATCAGAATTCGGTAAATAAATGAAGGTTTATTCCTGAAAGAGTTCAAACTCAATTCGTTTCAGTAATATACATAATAATAAAAATATGTGAGGAGTTAATCTTCAACCTTTTTGAGGCCATTTTGGAATTATATGATTAACATTGATTCAATGCAAATAATACCATTGAAATAAACTATCAATAGATATGAATAGATAATCCGAGAACGAAAGACAACATCAATCGCACGCGCACCGATCGTTGCTTGGCTTCACAAGCGCGGCAAGCGAGGGTGGCACGACTCTTTAAAAAATTCATAACTCGGGAAGTAATTGGGATACAGACCTAAATTTGATTGCGTTATGTTTTAATTGAAGTTATCTAAAAGGTTTACATTAAGTACTTTTTCAATTAAGGCGCTCTCTTAAAAGTTATAAACAAACATTCCAGAACAAAAACATTGACTCAGAAAAAATATTTTAATTGCATAATTCAATTACAAAATTTACAACTTGACAACACACATCCATTTGAAATTAAATTTCGAAACTGAAACATCAAACTTTTTCAAAATCGGTTTAGAGGTTTGGTTTTTATAGCCATTTGATTGAATTTGATAAAATCCAAGATGGCGGCGTGTTTGGCCCAATTGCCAGCCTATCACCTCATGACATAGTATTAAAGTAGCATTGTTATATCATATTCCGAAGTCAAAATGCGTCGACGAAGAACGAGAACGAAAGACAACATAAATCGCACGCGCACCGAAGCTGCCTGGCTTGATAGGCGCGGCAAGCGAGGGTGGCACGACTCTTCAAAAATTCATATCTCGGGAAGTAATTAAGATAAAGACCTAAAGTTAATTGCGTTGTGTTTAAATTAAAGTTATCTAAAAGGTTTATATGAAGTACTTTTTCAATTAAGGCGCTTTCTTAAAAGTTATAAGCCAAACATTCCAGAACAAAAAACATTGACTCAGAAAATGTATTTTAATTGCATAATTAAATTTAAAAAATTACAAATCGGCTACACACATACATTTGAAATGAAAATTTCAAATCTAAACGCTAAACATTTTCAAAATCGGTCTAGGGGTTTGGTTTTTATAGCCATTTGTTTGAATTTAACAAAATCCAAGATGGCGGCGTGTTTGGCCCTTTGCCAGCTTATCACCTCATGACATAGTATTCAGGTAGCCTTGTTTTATGATATTCCGAAGTCAAAATGCGTCGACCTTTTTTGTAAGCAAAAGGTCCCTGGCTGGTGTACTATTTTGCGTGATCCGTCTGCTACTCTAAAGAAAAGACTGCACGAAACTATAATCTGACCTTGTTTGTCAGTCACTGCACTGACAATGGCAGTGACAGTGATATAGTTGGCCTTCACAGTTGGTGGTTCCACCTGTTCCACCTTAAACTCGCCTCTAATGGAGATTTCCAATACCAATTACCATATTTGCGATGTATTAGAGAATGAGTCATGATACTACGATGCTATGGGTGTATTGTTCTGCATTCGTCGTATTGGAGGACCGGAGGTGATTCTCCCGCTGTCGAATCTTTGTAGTTCTTAGAGTAGGCCTTACGTTTATCTCTTTCTTTAGTCTTCAGGCTCCAGTGCGTGAGGCACTTTCACACGAGATTCATTTCATTTCTACACTAGGACTTGGCGAATTCTATTTGATGGTGGATCGGTTTCGGTCTGGACCCTTTTTATTACACGCTTATATTAGCTTCATGTGTTTGTCTGTCTGTCTGGACGGAATCTTATAATCGATATTTCACCCACTTCCCAATGTCCGATGGAGCTGAAATTTTTCACCCATACGTATTCTTGATGACAATAGATGAATCAATTAACAGATTCACTAAATAATCAATTAATTCATCGTAATTAATTAACCAAACAAAGTTCATATGGAAATTAGTCACAGCTAGTAAGGATGGGCCAACCAGATGCAGAAATTCGGACACGTCCAGTGAGCACATATTCGATTACAACATTCGTTAAGACTAAAAAGTAAAATAATATTACATGAAAAAAAAATTTTTTAAAAACAACGCTCTTAAATGTACTAAAAATTAAAAAATAAATGTTCGCCCACAAATTTTGCCTTACTCCGAAAATAAAAGCGTTGGCGCTTTCCCTCCATGAACAACAAAATTCTGTAATCGATGTCAATACCGTAAGCGCCCAACGCTTTCATTTTCCGAGTAAGGCAAAAATTTGTTGGGCGAAAATTTATTTTTTACTTTTTAGTACATTTAAATATGAGCGTTGTTTTTTTTTTAAAAAAAAAATCATGTAATTTCCTGTAGTTTCGTTTCAAAAGTATCTGTTTAGGTTTTTGTTGTGAATTGTTTGTATGAAGTTTTCTACGTATGAAGAAGTAAGTGTAGGCGAACCATAGATATTGAACTATACAATAGGTGTTTAATATCAATGAGGCGAACAACTAAAAAATACCGTGAGACACCAACGTTTCGTGGCCTCTGTGGACCACATTGTCAAGGTCACTGTTTCTGTCGTGTGGTATCTTAATTCACGTAGCATCTTTTTCCCCGTCGAAATCGATAACAGATTTGTATCTGTCAAAGGGTGAACTACAAACAAAACAAAACAAAACCAATAACTAAAACAATAGGCACTTTACAGGACGGACTGTAACAGTGATGTCTTCACAACGCTCATCTAGGAAGGTCCAAAAACCTTCATCGCTCGAGGCTTGAGAACAGTTGTCAGCTGTAACAAATGTGGAAATATAAGGATCTAGCTGCAGTAACACTTTCCTTAAATTTGTTTTAAGATAATTAAAAATCAATACATTTGTTTTAACGATTTTCGATTTTTTCCAAAGTCCAAAGTTGACAATGTAAATTATTTTTTTCTGGCTGATTTAGACATAATTTTTCATGAGCGTAGCGAGCGAAGTGAAGATTCCGATATTCCAATTGCAATGAAGTTTTCTGGAGGAAGGCCTTCGAAATCTCTGTAAAATAAACAAGCCTCTCTAGCTATTTTCAATTCGATATCTATCATATTTCCATACTGATATGCAAATTTATCCAATTAATTTATTAACTTTATTAATATGCAACAAATTGCAAAATGCAATAATTGCAAATTGTGATATCTTATTGATGAAAATATCTTCATTTGCATCAATAATATATCAATATGTAATTAACTATCAAAACCAATTATCATTTATACGAATTTGACTGTGTAATTAACATAAAAGTAAATAATCAGTGATAAAACTAATTAAGCTATTTAAAGCTTAAATTTCAAATTTTAAAGTAGCACATTATATAAACCTGTTATATTAAAGATGTTTGCCGCTTATTTGAAACGAATCGGTTAACTATTAAGAGAGTAATAGTTTGAAGTTCATTACTTGGTTGTTTTCTTCATTTTTCTGCTGTTTTGAGCTAGCAAATGTGTTTTTTGTTGTTCCGTTACCACTTCCGGGCATTGAAACATTTGTTTCAAGGTGGTAAGTGTGACATCTCTGAGCTTAGAACTTCACCGTTTTTGAGCGCAATCGAAAAATTATTTCTCGTGAAAATCGCAATTTTACGATTTTTTACGATTTTTAAAATTCTTAAAACATTTCTTCGACTTATAACACCTACATGCTTTATCCGATTGAAATGAGTTTTTCACAGAACCTTAATCTTAATGTTATGAATTAATATATTTGTGTGAAATTTGAGCGCAATCGAAAAATTATTTCTCATGAAAATCGCAATTTTACTCTTTTTTTCGTGTTTTAAAAACTTTCTTCGACTTGTAACACCAACATACTTTATCAAATTTTAAATTATATTTTCACAGAACCTTAATTTTATGAATTAATACATTCGTGTGAAATTTAATCGCAATCAAATAATTATTTCTTATGAAAATTGCAATTTTAAGCTTTCTTTCGTTTTTTAAAACATTTCTTCGACTTAAACACCTACATGCTTTATTCGATTGTAATGTAGTGTGAAAAGTAATGTGCGCCCCTAATCATCATGTCTTCATCGTAAAATTAAAACAATATTACCAAGCGAGTCTCGCAGGACATAGCAAGTAATGGGAAAACGATCTGCATAACACATGGCAGCTCAATGCACCAATTACGCTCATCCAACAATGCGCCAAGCGTTTGCGAAGCTTCCTAGTGTAAAGCTATGACTGTATGGTTCTCTATGTATGCTTTTGTGTTAAGTTTTATATACATCGGGTGCTTTCTGGCCGAGCGAATTGCTATTTTTCGATGATGGGAATGATGGGCTGATGTGTTTTTTTATCCTGCATACTTTTCTGTACAACTAGCCACAAGTCAGCAAACCCTAGATATACTGACTTCAACATGTTTCTCAGATGTAGCCGTGGTGATCAACAGCGAACTGGATGTTTCACATTCTGAAGTATGTGTGATTGGGTGGGAGGGGGGGGGGGGGTCACAAGAAAAAAGTTGGGGGACTTTCTCTCCCCTTCCTACGAGCCTGCGTTTCGAGGAACGTATTCCGGTATTACCGCAACAGTACACTGGTAACGCCTTTTTCCCCCTATGTAAGATGTGAATACAAAATATTACTTGGAAATTCAAAGTGTGAGAAGTCACAATGTAGCAATACAGAAAAATTAATTTAAATATAAAGTCAAGATTATCGGGCACATGTTCGAAGTTATTCACGAATCGCGATGCTTTAAGACGAGCTCTACATGAAGTTCAAATCATGAGGGAAAATTTGGCTGAAGATCAAAATTAGTTGTGTTGTCGATTAACTAGTTAATTTCCTGCCTGGTCTCTGGAACAAGTTGACTGAATAATAAATGCGTAAACTGTTACAGCACCAAAACTAGGACTTCGCCCGGACACTAATTCACGTTGATGAATGAGTGTTCCTGGATCATTTGGCCCTCTATTTCGTTATTTTAATGTACAAATATGCTTAAAACAAAGTTCTATACACAATGGTAAAACTAATATTTTCATTCAATATACATCTTTAAGTTGTTCTTTGTTATTAAAAAAAACGCGGGCAAGTCTTTTAGGGAAGGGACAGTATGGAGGAGGTAGTCGAACTCTTTGCCATGCATTGTTTCTCGTATAAATACATTCTTTACCTACAAAAGGCGGGGAATGGTGCTTCCCCTTCCAGACGTGCATTAACGTACACAAGGCAGCCAGACGTGTGCCTTACATGGCCCATACGCACGTCCCACCACGGATATAATGATATTTTGCAGTAGTCGGCGTACCATCATGTCGCGCAGGTCTTCAATCAAATGTAAATATTGTCTGACTTCCACTACGAGATAAAGTCGACCGTGTTATTTTTATCCCCTTACAGGCCCTGGAAAAACGTGAGTTTAGCAACTTGATTGTCTCCCCTATCGGCATCAAGCTGGTGCTGGCCATGCTGTATGAGGGTGCAGCTGGGGAAACTGCCAGGCAGATCCAGGTGACCTTACAGTTGCCTGATGAGCGGGCCCACGTGAGGAGGAACTACAGCAACATACTGGCTTCTCTGCAGGTAGGACCACCTTTCTCATGTCAACAGTCCCAAGACTCTTAAATCTTTCACTTTAAGTAAAGTGGGTCGACTTGAAAATCATAAATTTAGTTTTACAATAAATTTTTAAAAAATGTCGTCGTAGAAATTTTGTGTAATTAAGGACACTAAGAAGTAAATAATGAACCCTCTGACAGAAATTTTAAAAATTATTGGTCTGACTGAAGACTACTCAAGTGATACAACTTCATCTTTCTTCCTCCCACTATTTCCCTGCATCTTCCTTTTCCTCTCACACTTTCTTTTTTCCTTTCTTTAAGTTATCTTTATTTTATTCTTACAATGATTGTTTATCCAAAGGCTACGCGGCCGGAGTACGTGCTGGATATCGGCTCTAAGCTGTACACGGACGAGCGCATCCCGATACAAAAGACGTACAAGGACGTGCTACGGACGTACTACAACAGCGGGGTCGAATCAGTAGACTTCTCCAACACGACCGCCGCAGCCACCAAGATTAACTCCTGGGTGGAGTCGGTGACCCACGGGAAGATACAGAACCTGGTGACAGATGGTAGGTGCAATAAACAAGGAAGATACAGAACCTGGTGACAGATGGTAGGTGCAATAAACAAGGAAGATACAGAACCTGGTGACAGATGGTAGGTGCAATAAACAAGGAAGATACAGAACCTGGTGACAATGGTAGGTGCAATAAACAAGGAAGATACAGAACCTGGTGACAGATGGTAGGTGTAATAAACAAGGAAGATACAGAACCTGGTGACAGATGGTAGGTGCAATAAACAAGGAAGATACAGAACCTGGTGACAGATGGTAGGTGCAATAAACAAGGAAGATACAGAACCTGGTGACAGACGGTAGGTGTAATACACAAGGAAGATACAGAACCTGGTGACAGATGGTAGGTGCAATAAACAAGGAAGATACAGAACCTGGTGACAGATGGTAGGTGCACAAGATCCGCAACCTGGGGTCGAATGGGTTTGAAAACAGGGATGTTTAACCTGGTGACAAATTTTTAGGTGTACGAGCTTCCGGAAGTATAAAACTGGTGACCATTATTGTAGTGATAATCCACAAATCAACAATGCATTGGGTTTGATATTGACGGTGGAAGAACGTATGTTATCCCTCCGCCCAGATGAGTGTGCATGGGATACAGACCCTTTGTGACAGCATGTAGGCTCCAGCAACCTGTGCCATAATGAGGTTAAATTTTTTTACAGGAGTCGAACCTGCGACAGATGGTTAGGTGAATCAGAGATCTAACCAGGGTGACGTGGAGTGCTAACCCCTTCAACCCAAAAGAACAGTCACTGGTCGTTTGCTCAATGATGAACCTGGTGAAAATGTAGTAAAAAGAAGTAAGATACATGACCTGGTACAGATGGACGCCCGCAATAAACCCCAAAATTAACGACCTGGGTACATGGTAGGTGAATACCAAGGAATACACACACCCCGTAAGTATGTAGGTGCTAACACGATTGATTACTTTAACCGTGTAATTTCAGGTTCATTACAGGATCACCTTGGGGACATGATTTTTGGTTGTTTGCAATGACGTAAGTACCAGAAACCTTTAACGATGGTTTATGTTGAGTGATTTTAAAAAGGTTCGCCTTGAAATTTTCAAGTAAGTCGAGAACCTGGTGTGGTCCGGTGCAACACGGAATGAATACAGAACTCAATAGGTGCAAAAATGGGATAATTACTGGTTAAGGGTAGTCAATAAAAATGAAAACGAACCTGCGCAGATTTTAACTAGAAGTCAGACTTGGTTACAGGGTGGTGCATAAATGGAAGATAACGAACCTTGGGATGGATAGGTGCTATCATCAAGAAATCAGCCACACTCGTCATCTGCAAAAACAAATACAAACCGGGAGCTATAACGTTACAAGAAATTACATGCTTGAAATTGTGCATAAACAAGCGAAGATACAGACCTTTTCGTGTCGATTTAGGGTAGAGATCCAGGTGATACTCTCTTGCCGCACGTCTAAACAGCTTATCCGGGACATCAATCGTTATTTGGACACGTGAATAGTCTTTGAGTCTTTAAGCCAAGTTTCATCTTAAGGCACACGATCTACGACTTCCTACGATTTAATAAAATGTGATGACGCTTCATATTGACAGTTCAAATTCCCTTTAAAATTCAACATAGTCCTATGTGCATTAGTGGGAAAACATATAGTTATTCCCCTCAATTTTATTTCGTTGTTGTTGGAATATGTTTTGCCCCCCCCTTTCCGTAGTTTTGTTACTTTCTATTACAGGATGTGATTTCATTCAGTGATCTTGGTGTAACGATTGTTTTCAATCATGCGCTACTCCCTTAATAGATAAGTTTTCTGAATCGTTCATGGACTTTGGGAGAAAGGCAAAGATAGCATTGATACGTCATACAAAGTTCTTAGTATACGAGGGCCCCGCAAATAAACGCCAAAATTCTACGTCTGCCATACATGGTAGGTGAATATTTTTCCATACACACACTCGATAAGTCCATACCTAACCGTTTTCTATTACTTTTATCGTGTTTATATTTCCACCGTAATCATTACATTTATCACCTTGTGAAGGTTGATTTTGCTGATTGCTTCTGCAATTTGCGTAAAGTTCCATTTGATAACTAAACGCATGTCGTTTCTGATTGAGTGATTTTAAAAGGTTCCCTTGAAATTTTCAAGTATGTCAGAGAAGCCTTGTGTCCGGTACTCCGGAAGGAATTAAAATACACCCATAGTGGAAATGGGATATTTTATTTTAGGGGTAGTCAAATAATTGTAAACTTCTCTGCGCCCATTTAATAGAAGTCAAAGCTTTGTTTTCAGGGATGGCTTAAATTGTTATAGAGACGAAGCTTGGGTTGGAATATGGCCTATTCTTCACGAATCATCTCCACTCCTCATCTCCAACAATAAAACCGAAACTATTACATTACAATATAATAACTATGCTGAGTTGCTTCATCAAGCGCAGTCTACATGCCTTCTTGTCGTGTCGTTGCAGGGTAAGAAGTACTCCATGTTTGTGATACTTCCTCTTGCCGCAACGGGTCTAAAGCAGCTCATCACCGACATCAATCCGTTCATCTTGCGCCGACACCTGTGGAACATGAGTCTTTCGCCAGTCATCGTCACGATGCCCAAGTTCAGCTTTAAGCACACGTCCGACCTCAAGAGCGCTTTAAAAGAGGTGAGCGCTACTTATTGACACGTTCAAGATTCATTCAAAGCCAGACAACGATAGTCGACTATGTAGCAATACAGTGGAAATGCAAAGAGTTGATTACTTATATTTTATTATCGTTTGTTTTGAACATGTTTTGCTACCTTTCCTAGTTTTTTTTTGTTAAATAGGCTGTAATGTCATTCATTATACACTTTTAACAATTGTTTTAATCCATGCATAATATTGTATGTAAAGTTGTTTGAATAAGTCACTGGAGTTTTGGGAGAAGCGGCACGAGGTATGCTTGATACGAATCATACAAGGGTTGATGTGTTGTTTGCCCTCAGTTGGGTATACGCGAGGTCTTTCACAGTTCGGCATCTCTGCCCGCGATCGTGAGAGGACGTCAGACCAACAACCGTCTCTATGTGTCCGAAGTTTTCCAGAAGGCGGGGGTTAGTGTCGACGAGCATGGCACGGAGGCATATGCAGCCACAGGTGAGAACCAGACCGTTGCTTGCTGGTCGGCAGAGGTGGAAGTTTTCATTTCATTTGTCATTAATTTTAGAGATATCTGTACACCCAAGAGCTAAGAAGGGATCTTCTAATTTTTCAATCGTAGTGTTGCTGTTTTTACCGTCTATTCAACGAATCCATCACATAAATTTTATTTTGGACTGCTGGTTAGTTGAATACATACAATTCAAGGAGAATGTTTAAACTTGCACAAAGTAGAAATTTGTGGGCTATTGTCGCCTCGGATTGTTTCAGGTATACCATGCCGTAAAAATATTGCTTTGTAATTGTTGAGTATTCCCCTACACTATTATTGGTGACGTCACGCAACTGTTTGCCTTTTGCATAGAAGAAAATCGACTCCAAACAAACTTTGGCGCCTGCAGTACCCAAGCTCCGCAATACCGTAGACGAGCCACGGTGCGCTAACACACATAGGCTTACAGTTATGCGTTGCCATGGGGAGGCCATGACGGAATTACGTCACACTAATAGTGTCTATTGACTTTTGACTATTGAAAGTTCGGCTATCTCGAATTAACGTGAGTATAATATGTCGGTTAGGACAAGAGAAGAGAAGAGTTTGATAAAGTACGTTGCTACAACCTGCCAGGCCCTAAGTACAGCTTGGAGAAGCTCGAAGACTGCTTCCCCACGCAATAATGTTGTCTTTGTGGATGGCTAGTCTTCTTCTGGGCCTCAGATTATAATAATTTCTTATGTTTCTTTGGAAGTGTTCTGGGGCTGACGAGATGCCAAACGGTAACCTCAGCTCTCGCTCTCCCCCACCACCCTGAAAAGTTAAAGAAATGCCATTGCTATCGTTTTTGTTTCATGCACATTCTTTTAAATCATCGAAGAGACTACTTAATAGATTTACGTTTGATAGAAACACGTTAAGAGTCTTCACGAGACAGACATGTACACGGCATGCTCGTAAGCACTCAAATTCATATGTGCAACGCTCTGGAGAAAAATTGAAACTACATAATATGTGAATTCTAAAATGCACAAGACAGATATTTTTATGCAGAAGAACATACAATAAACAGAATTGCTTTATGTAATAAACCCTACTTTTCACCATGGTTACGCATAAACTCGACGCAATGGGAAAAATAAGAGGTTGCTTCCATCGAGCGACTTTACGCTTAACCATGGTGTGTAGTAGGATTTATTACATAAGTCAATTCTGTTTGTTGTATGTTCTGCATAAAAATATCTGTGTCTTGTGCATTTTAGAATTTACGTATGACGTTTCTATTTTTCTCCAGAGCGTTGTACATTTGAATTTGAGTGCTTACGGGCGTGCCAAGGACTTAACTTCGGCATTGCTAACAAGTTTTGTTGGGGAGACGGGATGAGGGGAGCCACTTACACGTCAATATTAACTTACACTAATGCTAATAATAGCTCTGTGATAATAACAATAGATTCTTTATCATAATGTTTTCTTGTACTTCCCATCATAATGATGCAATGTACGTCCATGTTCTAAAAACAACCTGATGTTTCTCAGATATAAACGTGATCGGCAAGTTCGGCGACGACACGGCGTACACCTTCAATGCCACTCACCCGTTCATCTTCTTCATCGAGGATGAGACAACCGGGACTGTGATCTTCGTCGGCAAGGTGGTCGACCCGACCAATCTGGGGGATGGCGTCGTCTCTACCCCCCGACCTCCCGGGACCACGAGACGCCCCTCCCCCCCACTCATCAGGCCGAAGCAGCCGGCATCCGCCACGGTGACACCTCGGACAGACGCAGCTGACGAGGACGATGATCACGTCAACAAACGGATCAACGAGAACTCCTCCGTACAACGACCAGTAGGCCTACAGAATCAAACACAGCCTGCCAACCAGACCAGCATTGACAGTATTTGGAAGGAACTGTTCAACGACCGTACCAGAAACTAATTGTGAAGAATAACATTGAATTAACAGGCGTGTAGGAAGGGGGAATGAATCTCTCCCACGTATTCTTAAGACCTTCCTCTTTTTCATGTGAGACCCCCCCCCCCCCCCCCTACTTCATAATGTAAAACATCCAGTTGGCCGTACTTCACCACAGCAACAACTATAAAAGAAGCTGCAGTTAGTAAACGTAGAGTGTGCTGACTTGTGACTAGTGGTACAGAAGAAAAAAGCTCATAAGTCACCCCATTGAAAAAGACTTCCCCCCCCCCCCCCCAGATCATTCGAAAAAGCGTTCCTACGCACCTGCAGCTTTATCAAGACGATGACATTCTCTGAAGATCTACCTTTACTTAGACTATAAATAATTATTGTAATATTATGTTATCTTAGAGAGTGATTCAAAATTAATTAGCCTGAGCTACCTCAGTCGGTAATCCTGAATGTTATTGATATGATAGAACCTTCAATCTAAACTTACATCACTCAATGCCCTAGCTTAGTTAGCTGATTGGGGACATGTCGTCTCTTGGCAGGATTCCTATGAATAAAGAAGGGAATTCCATCACCTGTCCATGAAATATTTTATTTATTATTTTTTAATTTAGCCTTTTATGTGCTATATGTATCACAATTTGACCATTAAAATAAAATTTTAGTTATATGCGATGTTTCTTTATTCACCTTCAGAGACGTACTTCGTGGGACCATGAAGAAAGATAAGTCCATGGCGGGACTACGGTTCGGCGTATCGGTGTCACTGCTAGGTGGTAAGCTCATGGTGGAGGTGGTTGGTGGTGGTAGTGGTAGGTAGAATGTAGGTGGGTATGCCCAGTAGAACCTCTTCAGTCTGCACGCCACTGTTGAACACTACAGTAACCATACGGCGATACCTCATGACTCTGAATTCCGGACAGAATTGATCACAAAGAAAGTATGGTTCAATTAGAAAAAGGTCTGATTGTTAACTACGACGACGACTGAACTGATGACGAACTGGTAGCATTTACAGATTTTATTTATAAATGGATTGATCAACGTAATGGTAAGGTTGGAGCTGTCTTTGTTGATCTTAGGAAAGCATTTGATTCAGTACCTTTTTTACCTATTTTAATAAAATTATAAACCAGGTATAACGTAAGTCCTTATTTGTTATCAATTTTGGCGGATTATTTTTTTAAAAGAAAAATGTTTTTAAATCTTGCAAAATATAGTTTCAAAGTATTCAATATATTTTGTGGAGTACCCCAAGGATCAATATTAGGACCCCTGTTATTTATTCTTTATATACATGATATATCTACTATAATGGGAGGAATCAATTATATCTTATATGCTGATGTTTTGATCTTTTATTTAGAAGGTGTGGATGTCGAAGAGATCGTAAGACGTCTTCAAGAAGTTCTAAGAGGATGGATGATTGGTTTAAAACTCAGGAACTTGATATTAATTATAGCAAAACAAATTTTATGATTTTTCATAAGGCTAATGATAGAAGCATGAATGATATTCATTTGACGTTAAATTGTAATGGTAAGTTAATTTCTAGAGTGTATGAATTTAAATATCTTGGAGTTTTCTTAGATTGTAATTTAAATTTTAAGAAACATTATGAATATGTGTGTAATACAGTATCATCAGCAATTGGAATTATAAGTAGAATGAAGAGGTTTGTAACTTAGAGAATGTTGACTGTTGAGGTTACTGCTAGATTCTTATATTCACTCTGTTATTGATTATTGCTTAGTGGTTTGGGCAGTAAGACCTTCTACTGAGTATGTTGTACTCCAGAAGAGAATTGACCATCTGTTTGATTCATTTCCTTTGAGCCAAGATTTGCAGTCTTGATTGTTTCACGATTGAGGAAAGGATGAAGTATAGCGTGCTGGTAAATACATACAAAGTATTGAAAGATATGTTTTTAGGTATTCTACCCAATATTTTTAAAATTGTTGATCGTGATAGAAATTCTACTTTAATAAACTCATTGGAAGTTCCTAGATTAAATTCTGAAGCATTTAGAAAGTCATTTATGTACAGAGGCGTATCCTATTGGAATTCAATTTCTTATGATATTAGAAGCCAGTTTACTGATCTAGGAATTGTACAATTTAAAAGTAAAATTGAAGCAATGATAATGAATCAAAGAGCAAAGAATTGATTTTTACTATTTATTTGTCGGTTATTGTCGCTGTGTTTGGGTAATGTTAATTTACCTTCATGTTTATATTAATGATTTTGCTTTTCTCTTTGTTTGTATATTTTTTCTGCCTAAATTGTCTGGTTGCCGCCCACTGATGGAGCTTGCAACTTGAGTTAGGTGTCCTGTATCATTGCTATGATCAGTTTGACATGAACAATTTTAAATAATTATAATATATCTGATATAATTATATATTAGTCAAGATTTTTTGGACTAAACTGTTATCAAGATTTGAACACAAAAATGAAGATTGAACACAAGAATAAAGTTTTCGCGTTCGGTGGTTTCTGCCGCGAAAGTTTTTTGATTAAACTCCCTGATTTGCTGTTCCTGATTTTTGGCAAACCTCATATTCGTTTGAGTGGGATCGTCTAATAAATCAGTTTTTTTCTTTTCGTTTTTTCTTTTTTAATGTTTTTTTTTCTTTCTTTTTTCCTTTTTTCTTTCTTTCTTTCTTTTTCTTTCTTTTTTCATTTCCTTTTCTTTCTTTTTTTTTCTTTTTTCTTTTTTCTTTTTCTTTTCTTTTCTTTTCTTTTCATTCTCCACCCTTTTCTATATTTGATTCATTCATTAAATGCATTTAATATCATTTTTATTTGTTGCCAAAATTGTTGTGTTAAATGCATTGTTATTTGTTGGTGTAATGCTAAAATTTCAAATATTTACTTAAATGTAGTTTCTTGTTGTTTCTGCATCTATGCAATGAGATTTATTTAGTTGTCCTCCTTTGTAAATCAGTTTTTTTAACTGAATAGGATAGACGTTAAATAAATAATAAATAAATAAATAATAAACTGTTAAAGCAAGTATAAATACACAGTGAATTGTAGAAAAAAAATGATAAGTATATTGCTAGTATCCTATTGAATAAATTGGAATGCATTTGAATGTGCTTATACGCAAACCTGATCCGATCCGATGACTCCAGCTCTGAACCTGTCTTTGCTGAAACCTGATCTCTGGTGATCTGAAGGAGTGACCAGACAGGATTAGCTCTGAGCAGATCACTAACCCCGTCCGCGGTAGGTAATTGTGTAACTTTAAGTTTTAGTGGGAGTTCTCAGAGTATCAAGTAACATCAGTAGTGAATACATACAATACAAATACAATAGTTTGTTTTTTATAAGGGTGTCAACGGCTACGTATTAACTGAGGTCTTAACCTACCTGTAAACCTTTTTATTTCATAATGAATATGTATATTATGTAGTACTTTAGACAGAAATTTAAAAAGTGCCTACACCTTACGTCTCTAAAGTACTAGGCGACTGAATGACGCTGTTATGTTAGAAATTATTATATAATTTTTGATTATTATTATTATTCTCTTTTAACCCAAGTCACTTTTTTTAATTTCTGTCTAAAGTACTAACATATCAGCGTCATAGTCTCCTACTATTCAACCAAGGTTAAACATCATATCCCAACTCTATGGTTAAAAGAGATGGTTTGTATTTCTCTAGTTCATTTCGTATGTAGTCTTAAACTAAAAGGCAGTCTAATCTGCTCTACACACGTTATTAACAATGAATAAAACAGACCAAGAATTAGACAGAATCAAATTTGATGGCTGCAAAGCTTAGTTGGTAAGAGCATGGCCCGGACAGCCAAAGGTGGTGTAGTCACTTTTTTAATATTTCTGTCTTAAGTACTAACATATATATTGTTTAACCTTGTCTTTATAGTCGGCGACTATGACGCTGTTATGTTAGTACTTTAGACAGAAATTAAAAAAGTGACTTACCGGGGATCGAACCCGGGACCTTAGCTGTCCGGGCTATGCTCTTACCAACTGAGCTATGCAGCCACCAATTTAAAAGTGTCTTATTTTTGGTCTGTTTTGTACTTGTACTTTTGTACTTTGTACTGTACTTAACTGGAGAACACAAACCATGGTTTGTGTTCTCCAGTGGTTTGTGTTCTCCAGTTAATTTCTTTCGTAGTCTAATAGGCAGTGCAATCTGCTCTACACACGTTATTAATGTACAAAACAGACCAAAAATTAGACAGTTTTAAATGTGGTGGCTCCATAGCTCAGTTGGTATAATAAGAGCATAGCCCGGACAGCTAAGGTCCCGGGTTCGATCCCCGGTGTAGTCACTTTTTTAATTGGATGAGCGAAGCGAAGACTTCAATTTCACCGACCCCCCAAAAAGTTTTTTTTTTTTCGTTTTTTCTGTCTGTTTGTTCGCTCTCTACCGGGCAAACGGCATATGCGATCTTGATGAAAATTTGAGGGGACCTTCGAAATCTCTGAACTTAGACTTGCTACGTTTTTGGGTACAATAGAAGAAATATTTCTCATGAATATTTTCGTGCCACTTGGGCCGATTCTGACCAAACGGGGGGGGCGACAACGGTCATATTTCACATGCACATTAAGGTCATGGTGATGTATTGACGTTTGAAAGAAAAAATTAAAAAAGTTAACCAGAATATATAGAAATAAAGGTTTTAATTTAAATTTTTGAGGTGTTAAATATTAAAACCTTTATTTCTATAGATTCTGGCGAGGATTCTGGCTAACTTTTTCAACTTTTTCTTTCAAAAGTCAATACATCACCCTTACCCTAATGTCCTTGTGAAATATGAACGTTGTAGCCCCACCCGTTTGGTCAGAATCCGCCCAAATAGCACGAAAATATAGATTTTAGACATAGATATATAACCCCTATAGTAGGCTAGATTAGCAGTCTCCTATACCTCCGCACAGGCGCGAGCGTAGCAAATTGAAGAGTCAATCGGCCCATTTCAAGATGGCGTTTTGGCGTTTTAATTGATGTTTTTTTTAATGCAATAAAGTATTTTACGGATTGTTTGATATGGTTTTAGCTTGTGCAGCATGGTATTGAACAAAACAGAAACAATACGAAGTTATTGCATAACGGAATTTAGTAATCATTTGGTGTTAAAGGCTAGTATGCTATTATTAGTCACTCAACGCTAGTATGCTTACCTGTCAACTGGCGGCAATCTTGGAACTATTTGTGGTACAAATCACTCCCATTTGATTAACACGTAAACTGGAATTTCAAGATGGCTTCTAATTGTTACGGAAGTGGACCACCGACTGCTAATCTAGCCTACTATAGGGGTTATATCTATGATTTTAGATCTTTCTCACAGCCTTCTTTGAAAACTTCACAGGAGATTTTATACCTTAGGCCTACCCACAGTCTTGTTACAAACAATCAAAGATCCAACAGACCTAATGATTGCTTTGTATGGGCCGTGTTAAATATGTTTTTATTATTATAAATTAATATTAACATTTTATAATAAAAAGCTCATCCATCAACGCGACTAAAAAAAGCGTTTGCGAAGCTTCCTAGTTTCTATATAATATAATATATATATATATATATATTTCCTATATTAAAATTCCATATTAAATAAAGTGTGTTTCTCTGATGTCGTTGTTTTTCTTGTTTACGGTGTGTGAGTCATTTAGTCATACATCCTCGCCGCCGCTCCCCCCCCCCCCCCCGCCGCCAATTCACCCCACACACCAAATTAAACCCATTGGGAATAAATAGCCTGTAAGCCATCCAGTTTGGGAACTGCCCGCGGGTGCCCAGGTGTGGTAATTCCCGGTTTGCACGTAGACATTGTATAATTCTTAAAGCACACACGCTTTTTCTTCATTGCGCATGAAACGGTGGGAAAAGTACATTGTGATAACACTTTCTATCAATATATCAAAAGCTGTTTGAACAGATTTTATTTATTTATTCATTCCTATTCAGTTAAAAAACTGATTTACAAAGGAGGAAAACCTTCGAGTTTCAATGCGTCACCAGTCCCAGTTCATCACGCCACCATTTGCCCGTAGACATTTGCCCGCCTACATAAGTGGTTTTTACTGCCGTGCTGCCAAAATTTGGAACTATTCACTATCCGATGAAATACAAGATTCAATAGAGCTATTAACTCAACTACATTATGATTATTATGTCTCTTTTATGTTTCTATGTTCTATGTTTTATAAGTGCTTGTCTTGTTTATTCTCACAATTTGTTTTGTAGGTGTTGACAGACACCTTGTGCCTGTGCTTGGGGCATACGGCTGGTTGTATCAAGCATACAGATTGCAGAAGCAAATAAAAAATTCTTCATTCTAAAATAATTCCTAATTCCTGAGCGCCATGGGCCATTTTATTTCAAGGTGTTTCCATTAAAGGGGCTAAAAACCCCAAAAATTATTTTTTACCACGTGATCTATAGCACAATACTACACTTAAATGACCGTTTAAAAAATTATATCTTGTAACTGTGATTTAACACGAAATTTTTAATTTTTTTGATCCAGAAATTGGCGAAAATTGGTGTTTTGGAAAATTTCCTAAATCGGCTTTAACCTGCTTCTTTTTTGGTCCACATAGATACTAGAGCATAGTACCAATCTAAAATGCCCCTTTATAACATCGTGTCTTGAAACTGTGCCCAAATATACCCTCAAACACGCAAAAATATGCATTCCAAAATCACACCCCATCTTGGTAATCAGCATATTTTGACCAAACTACTTGCCCAAATTACAAAACAAAATATAGAAAATTTACAGAAAAGGCTGTCGAGTACGTCAATAATGGCCAATATTTTTTTGGATCAAAATCCTCCAAGGTCACGGGGCATAAAGATCGTCCCCATGTTATTTCTTATGGGAGATTTTTGCCGATGGGACCTAGCTCGAAAAATGTCATGTTTGACAATTTTTTGGGAGGTCATGGTGGCCCCAATAATTTTTCTGTTTATTGCTAAATTCATTACTAGTTAGCCTGAATGAAATATATTTTTTGAGTTTAGCGGTTAAATACCCCTTTAATTAACACCATGAGCACAGCACTAAGTGTCGGTGTAGACGTAGGATCCGGTGGTGCCCCCCCCCCCCCCGGATTTCAACGATTTTACTGGATTTTGCGATGTTGCTGGAGGTTATAAGTGACACATGTAGAATGCACCAATGATCCAGATGTTATGAAGGTAGCTTAGGGGTAAAGCACTCGACCGGCAATCGGGAGACCGGGGTTCGATACCCCGTTGGGATGGATTTTGTAATTTCTGATTGATTTCTATAAAAACAAATTAACAAATAGAGAATTGAAATATACTCTATCCAAACATGAGGTTATTTATTCATAAATAATGGGTATGTAGGATCAAATTTTCTTCTGGTTCACAGTATACACGCTGCAAGTCGAATACATTCCTTTAACTGATTTGTCTTCAAAGTGAAGAAATGAGACAAATCGTGAATATCCTTATCTTTCTCCACATTCACCATAGTATAGTTATTTATCTGACTTTTAACACGTAGGTATTTATTAATTACAAAAGCATAAAAAAACGTATTATTAGAGTCTACCCACTCAGTCACAATAATATTCAGTGGGGGACGTTATATTTAGGCCGACCAAGCCAACCGTGCAGGCACCGACATCAACGACGAGCGAACAATGACCAACTAGAGACAGCTTGAAACTAAGCCGAATGACCAACTAGAGACAGCTTGAAACTAAGCCGACATTGATCAATACCCTAACTTTGTTCATGATCTCAGATTCGTCACATTTTATTTTATCATTGCTCGATGGACACTCATTGAGCACAAACCACTGACACACTCGTTGTCGTGGTCCATTAATGCCCCCCCCCCCCCCACACACGCACACAAAAGTAACCATTCCTTCACCCACTGCTACCAATCACCAACTGGTGGCATGTGGCATATGGTGGAATTAACCCTCCCCCAAAGAAAGAACTCTATTTCGACCATTCGACCACTGATCATATCAATGAATAATGTTAGTAAATTTGAAATCCCATTCTTGGCAAAATCTGAAATATGCGGATTTGTGATAAAACGTCCCAAGTTGAGAGTGTTTGTGCTGAATAAAGTGACATGTGATGCGTGATGACTGATGAGAGATCACATCTTGACGTGAAAATCGTTCGTAATTCGGGCCCACTTAGCTTTTTTCCATCCACATTATGCATCATCATTATCTGTTGCCAAGTCCAACTCTGCGTTGGGTCGGTATTGAAGATAGGCCTCTCCATCTTCCTCTTTCCTGCCACCACTCCTCTCCTTCCACCACATTTAAATCTCCTCCTCGCTGTTCCACATCTTTTTTCACACTATTCTGCCATTGTTGTCGTGGTCTGCCCCTTGGTCTCCACAACGTGGAATTTCCAATTCCATCATCCTTCTTGGTAATCTCGTTCCTTCCATCCTTTTAACATGTCCGAACCACTTTAATCTTCTCTCTCCATTTCGCTCCTTTCTCACGCCTTATTGATCTCGGATATCCTCATTCCGTATTCGGTCCCATCTGGTCTTACCTACAATGCTTCTCAAAAACTTCATATCTATACCTTGCACAAGGCTCTCATCCACTGTTGTCATATTCCAAGTATCCGCTGCATATATGTCAGTATTGGAACAAAGTAGGTCTGGTAGATGGAAACCTTGCACTTTTTTGGTACGTACTTCTCTGTTTCATATGAGATCTCGGATAGATTGACATAACCCAACAGCTTGCTGTGTCCTTCTTCCTATCTCTGGTTGAATCCTTCCATCGCATGCTACGATACTCCCCACGTACTTAATATTCTCCACTTGCTTTAAGATCTGTCCTTCTATAGTATAATCCAGACATTCTTCGTTGTATCTCGTGTCATCAGCATGTTTCACTCTTGCCACTTCCAAACACCAGACCATATTCTCCTGCCACCACACTCCACACATCAACTTGAGATTGCACCTCCTCTTCTTCCTCTCCCCACACCAAAAGATCGTCTGCAAATAATATTACTTTCATACATTCTTCTCCGATTCTCTCTACAACTTTCCTAGTGATTTCGTCCATGATAATAATGAACATTAGTGGTGACAGTACACTTCCTTGTTTTAACCCACTCATAATGTCAAACCACTCTGTATTCCACCTCATGTCTTTACAGCACTTCTAGATATCGAGTACATCTCTTTCACCGTTGGGTCCCAACGCTTTCACTATTGTTATTATTCCTTTGTTCACTCCTATATTTCGCATAGCATCCCAAACCTTCTCTCTCTTGAGGCTATCGTATGCCTTCTAGGAAAACCATACACGGGTCCTTTTCTCGGTCATAGAACTTTTCCATTAGCTGTCTGAGTGAGAAAATCAGGTCCACCGTCGATCTTCCTCTTCTAAATCCATGTTGTTCTTCTCTTAAATCTCCTTCTATGGAGTCTCTAATACTATCTATTATTCTTTCATAGATCTTGGCACATTGGCATGTCTGTGTTATGCCTATATAGTTGGCACAGTTTTCGCTTGTCTCCTTTTTTAAATAGAGGTATAATGAGAGCGTTTCCAGTCTAATGGAACTTCCTTGTGCTTCCATTCAACAGATAAGAATCTGTAGAGCCATTGCATTCCCACAGGCCCTGCGGCGTTTATCATATTCCACGGCCAGCCCATCTAATCCAGCAGCTTTACCATTTTTCATTTTCTTCATTGCCAGTTCCACTTTTCTCCATGTGATGCTACAATCTTCCTCTTCATCTTCATATCTAGACTCTTCGCTATGTACTACCTCAAATGCTCCTATCTGCTGTTGGTTGATATCAGGATCTCATAATCTGTTACTACTTCGACATATTTTTCTTTCACCATGTTGTGGCTTTCAACCTTTTCTTTTCTAATTTCTCTCATTATGCCATACAGCATCTTCTTGTACCAATGCACATCATCTCTCATTTCTTCTGTGCATCCAAGAAACCATTTCCGACTTTCTTCTTTGACCACCACTGCCCGTGCATCTCTTTTACATTTATTGTACTCGTTCCTAGACTCCTAGTCTCCTGTGAATTAACTATATTCTTTGCAGTAGCTTTTTTATCATCATTCCATCGTGGTGTTTCTTTATACCTTCTCTTTCCATTTGTCCTACCACATACCAGTTCTGCTGCTTGAACAAGACCATTTTTAAAGGCACCCCACTCTTCTTCAACCCCTTCTATTTCCCATTTGGGAATTCCTCTAGTAACCAGCTCTCTATATTCTCTAGCTTCATACTTATCCGTCAGCTTCCACACCCGTATATTCTATATTGAATTGTGCCCTTCTTTACTTCCTTTTGTTCTTAAAATTCGTGAACTACTAGTCTGTGGTCGCTATCAGTGAAGCGTGAACAGCGTATAAATTTTACTTCCCTTAAATCCGGTTTTAGCTCCCCATCGAAACGAAACTTGATACTCATAATCCTGCCATTGACATTATGCTACTTCTAACACTTTGTCTATTCCAACTCCATGTTTGGCTTCACCCACATTTCCTGACCAATTCAGTTTAAACCCATCTCTCAGTTCAGCATCTCCATTCCCTATCCATTTTGTTTCACATAGTCTGAACATATCCAATCTTTTTTACTATGGCGACATCCACGACTTCTTTCCTTTTTCCTTTCGGTGTTCCCATATTCAGAGTTTCAAAGCGTATAAGCCGTGACGTTTTTAAGTATTTTCCGTCCGTTTTCCTACGCTATCTTCTGTTTTTCTAGCGTTTGTTTTGTTCTTGACTGCCGACTTGCTAGGCCTGTCACAGCTGCATAGGCAGATTTCTTAGTGATACTAGTCAGCCTCCACCCCACTATGTGTGTATGTGTATGATGTAGTAGCCTTCCTGACTGAGGGCTGCCGTTGATCATTTTCTTATTAATCCGCCTCCATCCCTTTGTCATCTTCCTACTGCAAAGATGACATGCTACGAATAGACCTTCCCTCTGTGTATCACTGGTACTACTGGTACTTGTTACCTTGTTTTCAGCCAACCCCATGGGAAACAGACACTGATAACCACATGGGATTTATGTTCGAGGTTTACTCCTCTGGATCCGCAATGTTCTGCGTAACCAGTACCACCTCGTGGAGGGTGTGAATCTTCATCACGCATAGACGGTCCTGGGTGATGGAGAGGCTACAGGACACAATGCCTTGAGTTACGCAATCGCATATACCCATGTATAGTGTACCCACTTGATTCCACCACTTGATAAATAAATACATTTGTATTCAGTGTTATTACGAATTTATTTCTATTTTTATGTACACATGATCGCTAAATTGTGGTTCCTAGTAAATTGAATGTCATTTATCTACCAAAGAAAAAGCGAGTTTAAAAGACGTTTTTCCCTACATTTCGAAAAAATGCGCAATGTTTGTAAAAGGCATGTGGAAGTTATAGCACACGCGAAAATAAACATAGAATACAGTCTTGTTTCATCAGGTAATTCTGGTTACCACCAAAAAATGTGGTTTTTAATAAACCAAGTATCACCATTTATAATATTTCGAAATGAGGCTAATAAGTGCCTTGCAAAATGACTAGAGCATATAAACTAATATTTATCTTTATAGCTTGTAATTGGAACACCATTAGTGAACAACGTACGTAAAAGTATCCAACAACACTAAACCAAGGTGTCAACGACCAACGTATCAAACCCTCCCTCTAAACCTCTCCCTTCCCAGCTCTCCCCAACCACTCCAACTTCAAGTCTTTGTGAAAAGAGTTCTCCCAAAGACACAATCCCATCCTTCAAAAAGAGCCAATGGCTCGGATGTGAAAATTATAGCATGCACAAAAGTTAAATAAGTGTAATGCATTCGACAAACATAAAGAAACGTCTCAAACTCGTGTAAAACCAGTCACAAAATTTTATGAACAATAATAACATTTTCTATTGTAAAGGTATTTGAGGTAGCGGATTGGAGAATAACGAAATAATGAATCCCAAAATAAGGAATCGTCGGAAGTAACATTACGTCATTACACCGGAACGAGAAAGTTAGCCTTATGCGCTCATTTTCAAAAAGTATATATTATACAGGAAAACGCTTAAGTCCGTCGCGTTGTTGGATGAGCGTATAAGGATGCATGAGAATGCCATGGTTACGCGGATTTACTGTTGTTCTGTGAAAAAATCTTACTAAGTCGAAGAGTTTTTTTAAATGTAAATTAAATTATATGAAAAATTAACTTAATTTTTATAATTAAATTAATAGAATGAAAAATTAACTTAAGTTGTTTTAATTAAATCGTATTGTTTTAAAAAGGAAAAAAATCGTAAAATTGCAATTTGCATAAGAAATAATTATTCGATGCGCTGCAATTAAACACGAATATGTAAGTTCATGAAATTAAGTTCTGTAAAAAAATCATTACAATAGGATAAAGCATGTAGGTGTTTATAAATCAAAGAATTGTTTTTAAAAAGAAAAAAAAACATAAAATTGATTTTCATGAGAAAAATTTTTTGATACGCTCAAATTTCACACGAATATCTAATTCATAAAATTAAGGTTCTGTGAAAAAATCATTACAATCGGATAAAGCATGTAGGTGTTATAAGTCGAAGAAATTTTTTAAAAATCGAAAAAAATCGTAAAATTACGTTTTGTATGTGAAAAAATTTCCCGATTGCGCTCAAAAACGTGGCAGTTCTAAGTTCAGAGATTTCGAAGGTCTCCATAAAAATTTTATTGCAATCGGAGTGTCGGTTTAGCCTGAATCGTGTTAACAAACACACAAAAATACGAAGAAAGAAAGAAAGAAAGAAAAGAAAGAAAGAAAGAAGAAAGAAGAAAGAAAGAAAGAAAGAAAGAAAAAAAAAAACATTCCGGATTTTTTTCTCCAGTGTAGTGAAATGGAATTTTCGCTTCGCTCGCTACGCTCATCCAAAAACAAAACCAAGTGTAAATGGGTAACGATTTTCGGAAACGGAAACAGTGGCGTCACTAGGGGTTTTAAGGGACGTGCCCCCCCCCCCAATCGCAATCCGCACAGCCCCCCAATAATTTCCTAGTTTTCCCATTTTCCCAATTAACATCTCTTAGTTTGTCACCCTTCAAAACGCACAGATTTCCACCAACATAACCTTAAAGTTAACCTTACTATGAATGTGAAATAATGGAATTGGAAAAGGTGCAGAGAAAAGCTGCCAGAAAGGTTAAGGGATTAAAAAAGTGGTGGACAGAAGAAACGGATTTAAATGGTAAACAGATTAGGAGATATGAAAGTATGGGAAAGCTGACAAATGATTTAGGATGGGATACTTGGATTTGAGGAGAAAAAGAGACAGACTCTGTAAATTGTAATAAGGCATCAAGGAATTATCCAGGCTGGGGAGAGATCAATAGTTGCCTTAAAAGGGGGATTTATAAGGGTAGGGGTATCATGATTGGAAATTTAAAAGAGATATTATTAAGACAGACGTAAGAAAATTTTCATTTATTAATAGAACAGTATCTGAATGGAATTTGTTACCTGAGAGCACTGTACAGAAAGATGGGCTAATACATTTTAAAAGTTCTTTGGCAAATTTGTAAATTTGTAATATTATGAAACTGTATATTTAAGTATTTAAAATGTTAATATTGGACCTTGCCACCATACAGAAATTTTTATACCTGTAAGCTAATAAATAAATGTAAATGTAAGTATAAAGCTATTATAGGAAATTAAAAAATGGTAATTGTGATGCTTAAATACGCAACGATTTTCATTAAAATGACCCTGATGGGAAAAAAATTACGAGGCAAACCCTTCTCCCATTTCGAATTTTTGGATTTGCCACGTGCTCCTGGACGCAAAAAATAAAAAATGAAAAATAAAAATAAAACTTTCAAGTTACAAGTTTCTGATGTTAGAAAGAGGACCCGTTTCTTGGTCTTACCCCAGGATTGTCGAGGTTACCCTGACCCTAATCTACCAACGTAGCCAAGAATATGATTCACTGACGGTGGCACAGGATTCTAGCAAGTCAGGTGAGGTGGCTCTGACATGATTCACTGTAGGTGGCACAGGATCCTAGCAAGTCAGGTGAGGTGGCTCTGACATGATTCATGTAGGGGCACAGGATTCTAAAAGAGTAGTTTTGACGAGTAAGAAATTTCATTATAATGAACAGTATCTAGCAAGTCAGGTATGGTTCTGCAGAATCACTGTGTACAGAAAGTCATGAGGTGACTCTGACATATTCACTGTAGTTGGCAAATTTTAAAGTTCAGTAGTGCTCTGAACTGATATGTTATAAGTATTCTAAACATGTTTACTATTCGACCTTGCCCCCATCAGAAATTTTGATCACTGTAGTGGTAAGCAATCAAATCAAGTGAGTGGTTACAAGCTATTATGGAAATTAAAAGTGGTAATGCTGATGCATTAAATGTACGCACGATTCAGCAAGATGCCGTGAGTGGTGACATAAAATTCACTGTAGGTGCACAGGATTCTAGCATCATAAGGTTCGAATGATTCATGTAGTTGCACAGGATTCTGAGCAAGTCAAGATAGGTGACTCTGAAAAATGAATTCACTTATTTGACACAGGATTCTAGCAAGTAGGGACGTGGTCTTGTGATTCCTTATGCCAGGATTTCGCAGAGGTTGACTCTGACCTGATTCACTGTAGTGCACAGGATTCTAGCAAGTCAGGTGAGGTGGCTCTGACATGATTCACTGTAGGTGGCACAGGATCCTAGCAAGTCAGGTAAGGTGGCTCCCCGTCTATCAAGGAAGGAAACTGACCAGCAAGTTAACACGTCACGTCCTCACGACGAAGACGTCATTACCTTGGAAGTGAGTGAGCAATACGATGTTGTGCGGCTTAGGTCAAGGTCACCCAACCTACTGGACTTGCTGAGATTATTCTAATCGAAGTTGGTGTGGGATTTTCCCAGCCCAACCGAAACCAGACTGACAGGCTTGGAGTCCCCTCCACGTCCCGCACGAGCTGGCGAAGCCGCCGCTCGCTGGCCGTCAGTCGAGAAGAACTGGCCGAGGGCATCGCAGATCTGTCATTGGCTCGGTACAGCAAACAGCGTTTCGCAATGCGCAACACTTTGCATTTATCAACAACAGGTAGGCTCTATGAACTTCATGATCAGACATAGCATTTATTCACAAACTAATTGATTACTTCTTCAAAATATATTTCTAGTGGGCCTACATTAACGTCGGTGCGTTAATGTTTTTATTTTTATATTTTAGTCGATACCTGTTTGTTGGAAAATGTTGAACAAACCGTTCAACATGCACAGGTAGCACAAGTTTAAACAAGGCGTCTAAATAAATAAATGTGATATGTCACATTAATTTTATTTAGCGGATCATTTTATGCTAACTGAAATTTAATTAATCTAATGCATGAATGAATAAATAAATATAAGTTAATACATAAATAAATTGAAAACAATCAACGTGTTCTATATATGTAAACCGATCCACTGAAAAATGCATGCCTTACAATTTTTTTTTTTATAGAACTTGTGTTTATGATGGTTGACATTCTTATGTTGTTGTTGATGCTTAAATGTTGTTATTGTTGACATGTTAGATTGTTGCGTCAACGTCACATATTTTCATCTACGTTGTCACCTTCAATTAGTATATTCTTTTATGTTCTGTAAACAAAACTTTCCAAGCTATGTATTCAATGCTGTCTACGGTTATTCAGTAATATTAAGGAAGAATGCTGTAACCTTGACAAGAACCAATGGTAAAATCAAATAAGAAATTATTATTATTATTATTATTATTATTATTTTATTAACAAATAGCCAAATACAGACACACATTGTCAAATAACAATTGTCACAATTGTCATACATATTATATTGATTCATAGCAGTTGTCGAAAAAGTTTGCCCCGACTGGGGCTCGAACCCAGAACCACCGGCTTAACGTGCCATAGCTATATATATGACAATTTGATGGTGGAAGGGAAAAGGGCAGAGACGCCTTACACAAATGTGCCCTACCACCATTATATAGCTAGAATTTCAATAACTCTTAACAGTACTTTCTAGTTTCTAGACTATTTACATATGAATGATGATGAATGATATGAAAGACTGTAAATGCTTATAAAAAACACCACCAAAAACCAACCGTAGCGGCGTAAACTACTGTGACAGTGGTCTTAGCCCCCCCCCCCCCCTCACTCTACATAAAAACACGTAACCTAAGAAAATAATAGTTAGAAGATTTTTTAAGGGTATTCACCGGCTAAACTAAAAACATATTTTCATTTTGGCTAACTACAGTAATGAATTTACAAAGTAAGAGAAAAGAAATTTCGGTCCACCCTTACTCGACACAAAATTGCCAAAATTTGTAATTTTTTCTAGGCCCCATCGGAAAAAATCTCCCATAATATATAACATGGGGACGATCTAAGTGCACCATGACCTTGAAGGATTTAAGACAAAAATATCGGCTATCATTGACGTACTCGACTTTGATTCTATAATTTGGACAGGTGTGGTTCGGTCAAAAATGCGATTACCAAGAAGATATGTAATTTTGAAATGCATATTTTTGCGCGTTTAAAATTAGTGCAAAGTTTCAAGACTCAATTTTCTAAATGCCCAACATAGATTGGTACAATGCTCTAGTAACTGTGTGAACAAAAAAAATTAGCAGGTTAAAGACGATTTAAGAATTTCATAACGCAAATTTTCGCAAATTTCAGGATCAAAAAGTTTTAAAAAATCGTGTGCATGCAGTCAAAGGTACAAGGTCACATTTTTTAAACTGTCATTATAGAGTCGTATTATATTATTCAATTGATTACGTAGTAAAAAAATCATTTTTGGAATTTTAGAAAAATCTATATTACGCAATAATTATTTACCTTGGAAAACTGACAGTGTTTATATTTTTAATTTTTTTGCTGTAGGGTACACATCAGATTTAACCGGTGTGACCCTCTTCAGAACTAGGTATGTTGGCCGTTGGCCATTGGCCTAAAATATTGGACACTGGAAAAATGCGCACACAAATGAAGTAAGTAATAGTTTATTCCCTGGTCCCCGGTAGCTCAATCGGTTGAGCCGTAAGTTCTGGGCTCCAGTCCAGCCCCAGTCGGGGTAAAACTTAACGACCTTTGTTTTCAATCAATTAAAGTGTTGATAAAGTAATCAAAATTTAACATGATAATGGTCCAATGCCATTCTTAGTTTTGATTTAAGTTTTTCCTATTTTGGCAGTTCGCATTCAGAAGCCCTCAAACAAACGGAATAAACTAGAACCTATAAAATGAAAACACCTCAGTTGCGTTCGGGCTGACTTTCGATCGTGAGCAGTGTATTTAGATTTATCTCTCTGTCAACCGCATCCTCAAAGCGTCACTGTGGCTCAATTATCGTGCGACGGCATGGTCGTTGTTTTCCTCGACTCTTGCTTGTCCCAAGTAAAGTAAGCGCAGCTCTCTACTGCTTGAACCTTGGGTGCGAACGCACAGTATTTTCGTACTTTTTCGGATTACTTGAAGGGCAATCAACATTTTCTTTCTCAATTTCATTAGTAAATCAATCCAGAAGTTAAAAAATGCATTCCATCCAATTTATACAGATCTATAATGCACCAACAATGTTAAGAAGTTAACTGTGTCGGTAGCTTAGGGGTAAAGCACCCGACCGGCCATCGGGAGACCGGGGTTCGATAACCCGCTGAGATGGTTTTTGAAATTTCTGGATTGATTAACATAATAACAACAATTTCTTGTTCTGTTTTTACCGCCCGGCAGATAACTAATTACTTATCTCTAGTATAGCCCTTTTTTCCATAGTCACGTATTTTTTCGTACTAGTTCTCAAAGTCCACAAAAAAGTGCAATATTTGGCCTACATTTAAAAATTTGTGTGACAGAACGGGGCCAAAATTTGAAAAACACGTCATGTTCGAGGATTGGTATCGCCTCTCCGAGTATGCACAACAACAACAACAACAACAACAACAACAACAACAACAACAACAACAACAACAACAACAACAACAATTATCTTGATCGATGGGAAATTTAGGCAGAGTTCGAAAAGTACGAACACACATTTTCGGTGACCATAAGGATGATAAGTGGTGATACAATATTGCAAACATGTCAATCTATTAGCCTATAAGGGCTCGTATTGGCTTCACGAGAAGGGGTTGGGGGGGCGAGGGGCGACTCACATTTGCAGAAGTCCACTAATTGGATGAGCGAAGCGAAGACTTCAAATTTCACTGACCCCCAAAAAAAATTTAGCTCGGGTGTTTTTTTTTTTTTTTTGTCTTGTTTGTTCGCACGATTCCGGGCAAACGGCATAAGCGATCTTGATGAAAATTGGAGAGGACCTTCTAAATCTCTGAACTTAGACGTGCCACGTTTTTGGGTACAATCGAAGAAATATTTTCTCATGAATATCGTACTTTTACGTTTTTTTCCGATTTTTAGTGCGATATTTTCGTGACATTTTGTCTGATTCTGACCAAACGGGTAGGGCTACAACGTTCATATTTCACATGGCCATTAAGGTTATGGTGATGTAGTACCTTTTATAAGAAAATGTTGAAAAAGTTAGACAGAATCCACAGAAATAAAGGTTTTAATATGAGTTTTTCGATTTTTAGTGTAATATTTTCGTCACATTTGGGCCGATTCTGACCAAACGGGTGGGGCTACAACGTTCATAATTCATATGGACATTAAGGTTGTGATGTAGTACCTTTTGTAAGAAAATGTTGAAAAAGTTAGACAGAATCCACAGAAATAATTGTTTTAATATGAGTTTTTTGAGGTTTATAATAACAATTAACAAGTAACAATAGAAACTTGACAACAATCACCAACAATGCATTCAAAAAGCACTTGCAATGGAAAAGTGGTCCTACGCAAACAAAAAACTTACAAAAAAGCTCATCCATCAACGCGGCGGGACTTAAGCGCTTTCCTAGTTTGTAGACCACAAACAATAGTTTTAGAATACGTAAGCAAATCTTTAGTGATGTCAGCTGTGATTGGGTGCGGACTGCGGACGCTCTGCCGTTCGAGATGCAGAACTTAGGCCAATGTACTTTCTAATCATGTACAGAAAAATCGTCGTATGGTTCTGTTTTTTTTAATACAAACATATATATAAATAGTTCATATTTGTTTGATGTTTACATTATTTGTGTGACTATAGTAGACTAATACACGAGAAAACAAATTGAAAAACCGATGGTTAAAATGTGGACCTAGTTCTAAAAGTACGAACAGTACATTGTCGAACACGGCTGCCTGTTCGTTTGTTAGTCTGCTGCTAATAACATTCTATACAAATTCACTGGTAGAGTAATTAGATATGTGATCTAAAGATACCTATTTTATTTTTGGTAAACTTATTTTATACTTTCAATCAATGAATCATTGCAATCCAAGGGGACAGACTGCCTGCTGTGAACAGTCAATCATCGAGTGTGCTTCTCCATCGATGTTAAGAATGTAGAGATAGTCAGTGGTGTAATTCAAACATACGTATGCTCTTTCTTGGGTGAAGCACGTAATTTTGTACAATGGAGGGTTGCCCCCCCTTCCCCCCCCCCAGCCCATTCGGTACCGGGGCGCTCAGGCCCGGAAGGGTTTTTCGATTCTTAGAATGTGATTGGTGTATATTGCATTTTTTTAATAGCAATTTGTAAAAAGATGGTAACTATTGGTAACTTGGTGATGATTGTTGTGATTGCAAAATTATTCATTATGTTCTTTGATTTGACATTGGATTTACTTATTTCTTAAAAGATATTATATACATCGTATACAGTGTTTCAGCGTATACGGGGTATATATTTAGTTTACACTACTGAATGTTTTAGTTAGCACTTAACGGACTAACAAAAGAACAAGCAGCCTTCTACCTTCTCAATTAGAACCATGTGTTCAGGTTCGAGGAAGACACGCGGTGTTCTCTGCTAATTTGACTGTGACTCGAACATCACAGGAAGTACGGTAACCGGGTGTGGCCACTTGTCGCATCGCACATCCTCGGACGGGGAAACAAAGCTACGTTGTCTCAACTGACTAAGCAACCACAATTAAAACATTTACATTATAAATCAAACTCATGTTTATACATTTTGCATTGTTTCAGTTAGCCAATCCTAGTTTATACATGTGTTTTAGGCAAATTGCTGTTCGCTCGGCCGACTGACACCACATGTGTTTGAAATTTTGGACATAGGCCTTTGTCACGACTCACGAATGTGGAAATATAGGGCTCTGCAGTAACACATTTCCAAATTTTGTTTTAAAATAATTTATAAAAGATAAATTAGTTTTCACGAATTTTGATTTGGTTAAAAACTTCTAAATTGACTACATTCGTGATTTTTTCTAGCTGAAAAATCTATGACCACAGGGCTGTCTATGTATGCTTTATTGGCAACTTTGCAAAGTTTCATGTTCGTCGGATGCATCTTGGCCGAGCGAATAGCTATTTGCCAACTGCCAAATGTGTCCCATTCCCTCTTAACACGCATTGAAAAAACTTCAAAAATGCGGGCGAAGCCGTGAGCGCTCAAAAGAAAAGTTATGACAAAATATATTTAAAATCAGGGTTGAGAAATTTGCCCAGCCCGAAAAAAACCCGGCGGGTTTTTCAACCAAAAACCCACTTGAAAAAACCCAGTACAAAGTGGGTTTTTGGGGGTTTGAGTAAAACACATTAATAGTATCATATTAATTATTTATTACAATAAACTGAAAACAAAGTCAAAGTATAAGTGTAAGAACACTACACAAATTCCAAATAATAATCAATGCATAGGCCTAAGAATTGCTTATTATTACTCATTTCTTGTATTTGTATTTAAATTTAAAACTTTTTTTACTGTTGCTAATCAATGTATGTTGTTTTTATTCTGTGTCCTTGTGGCAGTTGTATTTGTAGAACAGAGTTTTGTTTCCTTGACAAATAAAAGTTTCTCTCTCTAGTAGGCCTACATAGGACTAATGAAATATTTCAAGATAATGATAATGAAATTGAAACTGAACAATGAACATCTTAGGCTATTCATTATGCGAATTCAAATTTAAGCGCTAACCGAGATGCCTTAACCTCTAAAAAAAAATGCATCACTAGGTCACTGCTAATTAAAACAAAACTTATTTATTTCCTACTACCTAATATTTTTGTGTGTAGGCATAGGCCTACTTTGAAAAATTAACCAATAATAGGGCAAACGTGCAAAATAGACATTTTACACATATTTAGCTTGAAATTTCCAAAACCCCGCCAAAAACCCCAAAAACCCTGAAAAAACCCGCCCGGGTTGGGTTTTTTCAGAAAAACCCGGGTTTTTCTCAACCCTGTTAAAAATGGCCAAGGTAATGGTTCATTATGCATTTGTGTTTACACTATAAAGTATAAATTGTGAAATAATTCCGTTCCCTTGCCGCAGCTATAAACTCGCAACTTCATTAGTATGACAAACCTCAGATGTGTTGAATGATTTTTTATTTGATTCATTTTAAGTCATTTCCCCTCATATTATTAATGATTATATACAATTTGAATATTATGTTATCGAAAATTGTTGTCTTACTAGGCCAATACATTGTTGTTGTTGTAGTGATATTAATATATCAAATCAGTTTTCATAACTGAATGGTAGATAATGTAATGAAATATTTAGACTATACACTGAAAACAACTTTGTAACTTCCATTCCTTTAATCAATTAATTAATTTACTAGGAAAACGCTAAAGTCCCGCCGCGTTGATGGATGAGCGTTTTTTTGTAAGTTTTTTGCTTGCGTTTTTTGCGTTTGTTTACACTTTTCCTTTGCAAGTGCTTTTTGAATGCATTGTAGGTGATTGTTGTCAAGTTTCTATTGTTACTTGTTAATTGGTATTATAAACCTAAAAAAAACTCATATTAAAACCTTTATTTCTGTGGATTCTGACTAACTCTTTCTACTTTTTCTTTCAAAAGGTACCACATCACCATAACCTTAATGTCCACGTTAAATCTGAACGTTGTAGCCCCACCCGTTTGGTCAGAATCGGCCCAAATGTGACGAAAATATCGCACTAAAAATTGAAAAACTAATATTAAACCATATTTCTATAGATTCTAGTTAACTTTTTCAACTTTTTCTTTCAAAAGTACCACATCACCATAACCTAATGTCCATGTGAATCTGAACGTTGTAGCCCCACCCGTTTGGTCAGAATCGGCCCAATGTGACGAAAATATCGCACTAAAATTAAAAAAATAATATTAAACCATTATTTCTATAGATTCTAGTTAACTTTTTCAACTTTTTCTTTCAAAAGGTACTACATCACCATAATCTTAATGTCCATGTGAAATATGAACGTTGTAGCCCCACCGTTTGGTCAGAATCGGCCCAAATGTGACGAAATATCGCACTAAAAATCGAAAAAAATCGTTAAAAGTACGATATTCATGAGAAATATTTCTTCGATTGTACCCAAAAGCAATACACCTCTAAGTTCAGAGAAAACGAAGGTCCCTCAAAATTTCATCAAGATCGCTTATGCCGTTTGCCGAATCCTGCTAACAAACAGACAAAAATATAAACAAACAAACAAAAAAACAAAAAAAAAAACAAAAAAACATTGGAGCTAAATTTTTTGGGGGTCAGTGAAATTGAAGTTTCGCTTCGCTCGCTACGCTCATCCAACAAGTGCAGTGTAGAGTCTAAATATTTCATTAGGTACATTATTAGCCTCACCTGCACTAAAAGTTTCATTATTATTTATGAATGGTGGATGTTAAATAAATAAAATATATAAAATAATAAATTTATAAATGCAATATGGTATGGCATGGCATACTAAAAAATTATTGAATCTAAAAATTTATTTAAAATCGTTAAATCAAAATCGGCCATATAATTTGCACATTCTATTCTATCCAAGAATCGTGCGATATGACTGTAAATCACATTCAAGGAAGTAACAACAATTTCTTATATTGACCACGTAAAATAAGCCGACCTACAACAAAACATTTCAAATGTGCTCTGCAATTCCATCACACTCGAAGCATTTCTGTTTATCCGGCAGAGCGAAGAAAACAGACAAATAAGTACAAATGATTGTCTTTAAAAACTCATTAAGGGAGATAATCGCTAATAATACTGTTCAGATTTCCCAAACATCGTGTTTCCATGTCAATTTCGTGAAGATCGGAGATTCAGAAAGTCTAGTGGAGTGCATAGCTACGCTCACTACGGTCATACTATGCTTAAGAGTGGAGAATTGTGCTCCATTAAGCTCAGGAGATCAATATGAGCATGTAGACTACCCTGTCTGTGTTGAAACAATGTTGGCTCGAGTGTTTACCTCCAGGTTTTCCTCAGTCGAAAACAAGGGATTTCCTCGGACATCCCTAACTTCAATATATACCTTTAAAACCTAGTTAAAACCTAGTTATAGTATTAGTTTGACACGCTGAAAAGGGACATGCATTCCCTGGGCAGGTTTGTTTCCTACAAAAAATTATTTAAAACAAAATATATGATTGAATATAATAATATATTAATACTATGAAAATGTGTGAACTGAATATCTATCTAAATATTTAAATTATTGATATCCGTTGAGTCGAACGGGACAAATTCCTTTAGTTCGAAGGTTATCAGTGAAAACACTGCAACTGGGTCAAGCGTCTGTCTGTATGGACACTACTGTTTTGCTCAATCCTGCACAGCACTAGCACACGAGGCTCAAGTGGGAGCCAGCGGTTTAGCCGAGGTAGTTTAACCGGTTCCCACTAGAACACTCGGGCGTGGTCAGGGGTAGAGTGGGTGAACGCTCTGCCCTGAAACTCGCGTATATCACTGGTTAGAGCAGATGGAGGGTTCGAGAACTAGTGTAACGGCTTCGTTCTCCTCTACGTCTGCTCGGCAGTCCGGGTTAGTGGAGGAACCTATATGACTGTCAAAGGTACACCGTCCTTTCGGATGGGACGTTAAGCCGTAGGTCCCCTTGGTACTTTTCGAAAGGATGAGGCTATGTGCCGGTACCGGGTTCCCCTCCTCCCTTCTATTCATACTTCATCAATCATCATCATCTATCACCACTCATCGTCTCGAATAGCCTTAGTGCATTAGTATGAGACGTTAAGTGGGAATGGGACACATTTGGCTGTTAGCAAATAGCTATTCGCTCGGCCAAGATGCATCCGACGTATAAGAAACTTTGCAAAGTTGTCAATAAAGCATACATAGACAGCCCTGTGGTCATAGATTTTCCAAAATTTGACTTAATCAGTCAGAAAAAAATTTTGGAGCTTTTAACAAAATCAAAATTCGTGAAAACGAATTTATTTTTTATAAATTATTTTAAAACAAAATTTGGAAATGTGTTACTGCAGAGCCCTATATGATTCCACATTTGTAACATATGTTTAAAATTTCAAACACCTGTGGTGTCAGTTGGCCGAGCGAACAACAATTTGCCTAAAACGCATGTCCTATACTCTCTTAAGCAATATCCAATCATCATCATCATCATCATCATCATCATCATCTATTAGTATCTATCACATTACATTGCGTCAACCAGCAATTTATCAATACAGTTGAAGTTGTTGACTAAATATACAAAGTTATTACATACATTGTACATTGTTTTAAAGCATAAAACACCATACATATTGCACCTCACCATCAGCAGACACATAAAACGGTAAAATTGGGACAATTGTTGTTAACATATTAAAATCAATAACAATAATCTATATCAGGTACACACAATAATACTAAAACGTACATGCATACAATGTAGACTCCTTTGCACCTCTCAAATTGAAGCAATAATATAATATTCATACAAAACAAAATAGGTCTAAGACGAACCGTTGTGTCAATCCTATTTGCTTACACCATACATCACGCAATCTCTGCGTTTGTTAAAACGAATTAAAATATGTATACAGTTAGTATTTTTTGTATTTACGCCATCAGTTGTATTGTCGATGCCCAGTTACATGTTCAATAAAATGTCTCTGCTCCACCGATAGTGTCACTGACCATCAACTTTCTCATTAGGGTAGAGTACCTTTTTCCAATTCCAAGAATTTTCACAACCCGATCATTCCTAGTATACCACGATCCCAGACTACCCACAACCACTGCTTCAACCACAGTCTCAAACCCTGGCTTCTAAGCACTTCGGCATGTGGCGTATACTTCCTGATCTTGTAATCTCGAGCAGCTAGCAAGGCGTCGTCGTGTTCTCGGCGGGTACAGTAACGTCCACTATACAAGCTTTCTTTGTTATGATGTTCGTAATAACTAGATCAGGTCTTTCCCTCAGATCGCAATTTGGATCTTCTGATTAACTCGGATTGTGTTTGCCTGATTCCTCGGAATAGCCTTAACTAATCTGTTCAACACAGCATTATGCCTCTCTGTCCATGCAGCAGTATGATATCGACACGAGTTCAAAACATGTGGAAAGTTTTCGTGCCCATAGTCACACCGGCGACAGTGAGTAGGAGCATTTCCGTACCTCCGAGTACCATTTAGCCCCACTGTATCTAATCGCGCCTTTGTAACAAACCGCCAGTCACAGAACCGTGTAAATCGCCCAGTTGACATGAAATGGTTACTAGCCTGAGATTTACTAGAATGTCTATACACCTTTCCCTGGTCTGGCTTTCGAAGAAGTCTTTCTTTATAGTTGTGACGGAGACCATTTCTTAGTTGGTTAGCCAAATAGCCGCGAGCCTTTGGCGGTATAGTATGCCTATCGGGTGTCCGATTTGGCATATTTATTGTAATGGCTATCTCACCTCTTGCCTCACTGTACCCCCACTGACACCCAATGCGTGTTTGTAGCCTCCTTGTAGCATTACGTGCTCTAGTCCAAATGGAACTGAAGTCATTACTTCTACCTCCCAGATCACCAACCATGCTTCCCGAAAGGAACTGGCAGCAGTCGTGGACCGTTGGTTTCTCTACCAATACGTTTCCTAACTACCTCCTTTAGTGAGGACCACGCAATATCCTTACAAAGTGGATCGCTGGCCGTAAGAAGCCGAAACGGATGGGCTACCGCCAGCACATCTACAGTCATTAGTTGGTAACAGGCCTGCACCCCCCTCTGCCATGGGCATGTACACCACCTCTGCGCTGGCACGTCGAGGGAGTGACAGCCACCGTTTCGCGGCCGCCTTCATTTTGCGGTCAAATTTAATAAAAGGCAGTCTTTCTCATCCCTCCCCCACGCATTATAAACTCAGCCGTGGGAGGAGAAAGTCCTTACGGCATCTACTTCTGCCAGGTGCTAACGGAGAAACATCAATTTTTGTGTAGGTCTTCACACATTCTCTCCAGTTCAGCTACTGGCGTTTGTTGGACTCTGAATCCAGTAGGAACGCCCAGATGCTGGTACGCCTCCCCATCGTTCAATGCTTTCATTGGAGTACCTTGTATGAGGAATACAGTGGAAGCGTATCTCGTGTTTTTCTGCAGTCAATACTGAGCGAAGCACACTTCTTTGGGTTAAATGTCAGTCCTGCCCACTTGGCTGCATCCCCAGCCACTCTCAAAAGACGTCGTAGAGCCAATTCATTTTTAGCTGCTGAAACAAGTCATCGGCATAGGCCAGTATGGAAATCGATCGACTATGAATCATCATCATCATCATCATCATCATCATCATCATCATCATCATCATCATCAAGAACTGGAGGATCATAAAACATCCTGTCCGGTCTAGTATATTAGGTTCAAGTACTGAGGTGCATGCCACTGGGAATCTCGACTGAAGTTGTTATTCCAGTTAAAGGCGTGGGTTTGAGTCCCGTAAAATTACAATTATTTTCTAAATAATATTGCAACAATCTATAAATAGATTTTCAGGGAGGGAAGCTCTCCTATATAGGCCTAAGCATCACTTTTCTGTCCGTCCGTCCGTCTGAGTGTATCAAACCGTACAAGACCACCGATTGGATGATAAACATATAAATACCCGGCACCTCCACCAATAACGAGCTTTCAATGCACGAACAGAACTTAGTTTTAGTTTTACGCCCCACTTGAACTCTGCACCTGTAACAACAGTAAGATTTGCACACTCGAAAGGAAAGTGTTTTTTTTTGTTTATTCTAATTCGACGATCTATTGCTGTTGCTGATTCGGCAATTGATTTTGGGAATGCGAATTCTGGCCAAACTGGCCAAAGTTCGGGGTAATTCGGATTTAAGGTTTGTTACCCTTAAGTGAACCCGTAACCCTAATGTTTCACGCCCATCAATTCGCATTTTAAGTCGTACCGGGTTTCCCCTCCTCCCTTCTGTTCATACTTCATCCTCATCAATCACCACTCATCGTCTCGAATAGCCTTAGTGCATTTATATGAGACGTTTAGCAATCTCCAATCCAATCCTAAAGAGAAAAAAAAGAATATACCCGTTTTTCGCCATATTAATGTGGCCACCATTTTGAAAATATTACTTTCGTTTCTTTGGCGTACAATCGTTCTGCTTGACCCAGAAAGCCCATGCAATAAAATAAATAAATACATAATTAAATAAATAAATAAATAAATAAATAAATAAATAAATAAATAAAAAAATAAAAAAATAAAAAAATAAATAAATAAATAAATAAATAAACAAATAAATTGTATTCAGAGTCTCCCACTCAGTTATTGGATGAGCAAAGCGAAGACTTCAATTTCACCGACCCCCCAAAAAAATTAGCTCGGGTGTTTTTTTTTTGTTTTTTTCCTGTCTGTTTGTTCGCTCTCTACCGGGCAAACGGCAATATCCGATCTTGATGAAAATTGGAGGGGACCTTCGAAATCTCTGAACTTAGACTTGCTACGTTTTTGGGTACAATCGAAGAAATATTTCTCTTGAATATTGTACTTTTACGATTTTTTGCGATTTTTAGTGCGATATTTTCGTGACATTTGGGCCGATTCTGACCAAACGGGTGGGGCTACAACGTTCATATTTCACATGGATATTAAGGTAATGGTGATGTAGTACCTTTTGAAAGAAAAAGTTGAAAAAGTTAGCCAGAATCTATGGAAATAAAGCTTTTAATATAAGTTTTTTGACTTTTTGTGCGATATTTTCGTGCCATTTGGGCCAATTCTGACCAAACGGGTGAGGCTACAACGTTCATATTATACATGGACATTAAGGTTATGGTGATGTAGTACCTTTTGAAAGAAAATATTGAAAAAATAGCCAGAATCCATAGAAATAAAGCTTTTAATCTAAGTTTTTGTCAGTAAATAATACCAATTGACAAGTAACAGTAGAAACTTGACAACAATCACCTACAATGCGTAGGCAGAAAAACAAAGCACTTGCAAAAGTAAAGATATTCCACGCAAACTAAAAACTTTAAAAAGCTCATCCATCAACGCGGCGGGACTTCAGCGTTTTCCTAGTATAACTGATTTTCAGTGGGGCCCCCGTTCATATTACTAGCCTTCGACGCGAGCTAGTGTGTTACGCGGACGCGTGTTGCTGCGATGGTGGAGTTTTCAATGCAAATAACCTGCCTTCTAGACCTGGTTTACATAACTCGCTTTCTAACGCGGGTTGGTCGATAACGAGGGTAATTTTAGCCTGTAAACTCAATCAAGTAGCTATACCACAGTTCAGTTTTTAATTCGAGTAAAAACTCGAAGTTACTCGCGTAACCTGCAATGATATGAATAGTGTAAACAGAGGACGGTTGACTTCCGTAACTATCGTGACGCCATTTCCAGGAAACATAACCTAACATCTGATTCTCAGCTTTGAATTAACTTAACTAGGAAGCTTCGCAAACGCTTTTTCAGGCGCGTTGTTGGATGAGCGTATGTTTTTTTTTAAACGAAAAAAGCGTAAAACTGCGATTTTCATGAGAAATTATTTTTCGATTCCGCTCAAATTTCACACAAATATATAAATTCATAAAATTAAGGTTCTGTGAAAATATCATTACAATCGGATAAAGCATGTAGGTGTTATAAGTCGAAGAATTTTTTTAAATATCGAAAAAAATCGTATTATTGCAATTTTAATAAGAAATAATTTTTCGATTGCGCTTAAAAACGTGGCAGTTGTAAGTTCAGAGATTTCGAAGGCCTCCAGAAAATTTCATTGCAATTGGAGTATTGGTTTAGCCGGAATCGTGTTAACAAACACACAAAAATACAAACAGAAAAAATAAGAAAAACGGAAAAAAAATCGTAAAATTGCGATTTTCATGAGAAATAATCTTTCGATTGCGCTCAAAAACGTGGCAGTTCTAAGTCCAAAAATTTTGATGGCCTCCAGAAAATTTCATCGAAATTGGAGTTTCGGTTTAGCTGGAATCGTGTTAACAAACCCACAAAAATACAAACAGAAAAAACAAGAAAATCGAAAAAATCGTAAAATTGCAATTTTCACGAGAAATAATTTTTCGATCGATTTTTCGCTCGTGGCAGTTCTAGGTTCAGAGATTTCAAAGGTCTCCAGAAAATTTCATCGCAATTGGAGTATCGGTTCAGCCAGAATCGTGTTAACAGTCACAAAAATACAAAAAAAAGAAAGAAAAAAAACATTCCGTTTTTTTTCTCCAGTGTAGTGAAATGGAATCTTCGCTTCGCATCGCTACGCTCATTCAATTAAGCTCGTCTACTTCAAATTTACGGTTAGGTTGACTTTGTACAGACGTGAATTGTAGGTTAGGTTGACAGTAAAGCGTGTGCAGTGCTCTGCGTGTGAAGGTTGAAAACCATATATGATAACGAGAGTAAATTGAAATTAATGTAAACTAAAGTGGGTTACCTCAGTAAAATCAACCCGCGTTCAACTGTAGTAGTATAAACCAGGTGGTCTAACTCGCGTCGAACGCTATAATAATATTCAACGGGTTTAGCCTTTTTTAACACCTTGTTGGACGCTATCTTGTATTCTTGGCAAATGGGCCAAAATCCGAGGTGGTACCGGGGAAATTCGGCTTCAGTGGGGTAAGGGTTTGTTACCCGTAAAATCAGCCTCACATTTGCCATCCAAAATCGCCGATCTCTCGACCTGTCGAATGAACACAGGGCGGGATGTGGCTGTAACCACATCGCTCGACACTCTTCTAACAAACCACGTCCGATTTCCAAACACAAGGAAAGAACGTTGCTCGATGAGTCAATCAACTTCAGCCTCGAAGCCAGAGACTCGTCGTTCTTGGCCTTGTCGTCGGTATGTAGGCTGTTTACAGTTGCGAGAAGAGGCGACAGTTCGTAGCACAGCACACGGTAGCGTTAGGCCTATGTCTTGTGCATGGGGTGCCTGTCTGTGTCTGAGCAGAACAATAAGCAGGGTAGTAGAAGACAGAACACCTCCCACCTCCCTACTTCAGAATGTTTAACATCCAGTTCGCTGTTTTTTTACAAGTAGAAAGCTTCGCAAACGCTTTTTTTAGTCGCGTTGATGGATGAGCTTTTTTGTAAGTTTTTAGTTTGCGTGGGATCTAACTTTGCAAGTACTTTTTGAACGCATTGTATAGGTGATTGTTGCCAAGTTTCTATTGTTACTTGTTAATTGTTATTATATACCTCAAAAAACTTATATTAAAACCTTTATTTCTGGATTCTGGCTAACTTTTTCAACTTTTTCTTTCAAAATGCAATGCATCACCATTACCTTAATGTCCATGTAAAATATGAACGTTGTAGCCCCACCAATTTGGTCAGAATCGGCCCAAATGTCACGAAAATATCGCACTAAAAATCGAAAAGAAATCGTAAAAGTACGATATTTATAATAAATATTTCTTCGGTTTGTACCCAAAAACGTGGCAGGTCTAAGTTCAGAGATTTCGAAGGTCCCCTCCAATTTTCATCTAGAGCGCATAATGTGCCGTTTGCCCGGTAGAGAGCAAACAAACAGAAGAAAAAAAAACACCCGAGCTAAATTTTTTGGGGGGTCAGTGAAATTGAAGTCTTCGCTTCGCTCATCCAACTACTAAAACTGAAAAAATGTAACAGTCAGGATACCTAGTGTGTGCTGACATGTAAATAGTTGTGCAGAAGCAAAAAATTATATTAAAACAATATCATCATTCATCCCATTCGAACCTACCTCCCCCCCTCCTCCCCTAGCCATTCGAAAAAAAGAGTTCCTACACGCCTTGAAAGAGTGGTTACGATATGATTCTATCTCTAGCCCCACCTACAGTGCCTTTCACGAAGAAAAACCTCTGGTTGAACCGGTACCTCCTTTTATTGAATTGTATTTTATTTTGCAGCCACATTAGAACTAGGCATATTATGCCCCACTCTCACAAGTGAAATTTACCATATTAACATTTACAGTACAACATATAAAATAATTGTTTTAAAATATAATTGGACAAATAAAATATGAATGTGTATAATGTGTGTGTTAGTGTGGGTGGGTGGGTGTGAGTCTGGATCTGTTGTTTGTACATGAAGTGAGTGAACACATTAGTAAAGTTTGTAATCTACTAAAATACTGGGTTCCCAACCATATAGCCTCTTTTTGTGCCTTTTACGATTGTCAGGGGAGTGAATTTTTTGACCAATTATATCTCTCTCTCTCTGTAACAGACGGCACAAATTTAATGAATTCCTGGAAATTCATATTTTTTCCCCGTTTTATTGCTCATTTCGTAATTATTATATCCTTGGAATGGGCGCTTGTATCATAGAATCAGTGTCCGGGGGTGGGGGGCATATCCCCTATTCAATTTTGACCTTAGCTAAATTGCATAACGTCTTTCTTATCTGGATACTGTTATCATAATAATTACCCTCACATTTAATTTTATTTGTACCATTTGTACCATTGTAATTTGATAATGTTATCTCACTATTTCCTGCCAAATATATAATATGTTCTTCTAAAGGCCCATTTCTGTGATGTGCACCTATTTTTTTTTATTAATTTTATTGTATTTTTCTCGCCACTCTGCGAAAAGGTCATTGTATAGGGCACAATTCCTCCTTTAGCTTTTACGCTCTGCACTCCTTAGGGGCCAATGACAAATGTGTAAAACAATAGTGTAACAAATAACCAATAAACAAACAAAAACAAATACAACTAGAACCCCCCCCCCCCCCCCCCCCCAGATACGCGAAACACTTTCTCTGAACTCCGGAACTCGGTGTATTTATCACATGGTTTGTGAAATGTGGGTTTTTACTTACTTGGACATTGGATTCCACAGCAATGAAACTATAAAATATAAATACATTTTACGTGAACACATTGGTCAGCTATTTCAACAAGTGGGTTAATGCATGCATAATTATTATAAACAACAACAAAACAAAATTTGTCACTGTTTTAATAAAGATTGTTTGCAATGTTATTGGCATTGTATAACTTTGTAACCCCCACACTTTTCTATTAACTGAACTTTGTGTTGTATGAGCCTGTATTCTTTTATGCACCTTCAGTAGACCTTAGATTTTAAAATTATTTTTGTTTGATATAATGTACAAGAAACGGTACAAGTTTTGGTATCTAGTATTCAATTAATTATATTACAATGCCTACGCCGCACTTGTGGACCATTCTCTGTTGTTAGTGGACTTTATTAAATAAAATAAAATAAAGTTTTTGGATATTATTTTGTTAAACATGTATAGTGTTTCAGGGAAATGGGGGTAGGGTTGCCAGATGGCACATCGTACATCGTGTCGTGTCGTCGTGGTACATCGAGGGGAGGGGGAAGTTTAATTTTGCTTTTCAAACGCACATCCACATAATTATGTTCATCTTTTTTACCCTGATTATGCTAAATAGACTAATAGTATACATTCAGACTAGCATCATGTAGGCTAATTGCTTTGCTGATCGCAGACTTGCTGTGAATAACGGTACACTTGTTAGGAAATAGGCCTTAATTTAAGATAGAGGCTAAGTAAATATTGATTGATGAAAACAGTTGTAAATTTGTTTATAGCAAGATAAAATCGATCTGTTTACTATTAGTTGCGATATTTAAAATAAAATCTGGACAGCATAATGTCCCGGCACAAAACTAATCGGGACGCGGGTCACAAAACTAAAATCTCTAAATTTTATTGGGATGTCTGCATGGCAATTGCCAACCCTAGATGGGGGCGTTAGTGTTGTGTGCATCGTGTGTGTATTATGCAGTAACGTAACTAGCCCTGATTTTCAAGGGGCGAACATTTTTGTAACCTCCCTCCTAAGGTCAATGGTCAGCACAACTAGTGGAAAGGGTATGTGAGTACAGTCAGTAGTGTCATCCAAAACTAATTCATGGGTAAACCCTCTTTCTTGGGTAAAGTACACTATAGGGAACAATAGTTGATGCGGGTTCGGGCGCATAGCCCCGTACATTTTTTCGATAATAAGAGTGTGATTAGAGTATTTTGAAGATTTTTTTTTATAAAATTCTTATAAAAGATTTAAGAAAAATTGCAAAATAAGAAAAATATATCAACGTTTATAATATTATATCACAATAAATACCTTATGTCAAATTAAAAATTGTGCTTTCCCTCGCCCCCCCCCCTTTGACCAAAATTGGCGGGCGATCACCCCCCTCGTAGTTACGCCACTGGTATTATGTATTTGTAGTTTGTCCTCACAAGAGGGCCAGAACCAGCCAGAATACATTACTACATACATTGTCATGTAAATTGCTTCAACCTTCGTTCAACACTCCATTGTTTTGTTTTAGCGTTGCTGTTGTTGGCGCTTCCATATTATGCGAGTGCCGGTCTTACAAAGGCTGGCCCAGACGACATACCGAGTGAGAACCGATTCAACTTCTTCGACGCTGAGCTTATCAAAGTAAGACGGTCAACTATGTTATCCAGCATTATCATTTCAAATATGAGGATATGATCGCTTCTTCTTTCGAATGCTCCAGTACTATGGTTCGACCTTTCAAAGGTCGAAATATCACTTCGAAAACTCCATAATAATAATAATATAATAATAATAATAATAATAATAATAATAATAATAATAATAATAATAATAATAATAATAATAATAATAATAATAATAATAATAATAATAATAATAATAATAATAATATAATAATATAATAATAATATAAGAGGATATAGGACAAGCGTTTTAACCACACTCCTGATTTCTCGGTTGACTGGTACCCGGGTGTTTGAAATTATGAACATTTGTCACGAAAGTGGAAATATAGGGCTCAACATTAACACTCTTTTCTCAAATTGATCGATTTTTTTTATATATTGATTTATACGATTTTTGATATTGTTAAGAAATACAAAATTTACTATATTCGTGAGTTTATTGTGACTCGTTGAGACAAAATTTTGAAAATTTACACTTTAGGGCTGTCCATGTATGTTTTATTGACAACGTTGCAAGGTTGTATATAGCCTACTTAGGATGCATCTTGGCCGAGCGAATAGCTATTTGCCAACTGCCAAATGTGTCCTATTCCCTCTTAAATTAGCATGGGAATTAACGCTAATATCCAAACCGAAAAAATGCGTTCGTATACTGTTCGAATTATATGTCAACTTTTTTCTATCGATAGTGATAAATTGTTTGTCCATACTCATAAAGGTGATACCAATCCACGTACCGGTACCTGTTTCGCACCTGTTTTCCAAAGTTTGACTCCGTTTGATCAAACACATTTTTTTAAATATCGATCGAAAATTGGAATTTTATGAACTTGAAGGATTCACATGAAAATTAAAGGTCTGTGGCGAGAGAAAGAGCTGTGAACGAGAAATAGTATAGTTATCTATCAGCGGATGAAAACCGAACAAGAAAATGTTGATTTCCCTCCATGTAGGTTGAAAAGTACGAAAGTACAGTGCACTCTAGACGCTGACCGTCCGCACGCAAGCCTCTTAAAATAAGTCATAAAATAATATTTTCATTACCAAACAAATACCTGTTCTACAATAGTATCTTATAATATATATAAACAAGAAATTACTGTTAACCAGAACGAATTTGTGATGCTTTTCGGTATTTATATGTCACTTAAAAGTTGAATTATTAAGTTTTTTCTAAATAGTGACTAAAAGCTGTAATGCTCAAACGCATCCGCTATACCGCGACAGGCTATTGCTTCTGCAGCGTTTCCTAGTTATCTATCAGCGGATGAAAACCGAACAAGAAAATGTTGATTTCTCTCCATGTAGGTTGAAAAGTACGAAAGTACAGTGCACTCTAGACGCTGACCGTCCGCACGCAAGCCTCTTAAAATAAGTCATAAAATAATAGGTATTTTCATTACCAAACAAATACCTGTTCTACAATAGTACCTTATAATATATATAAACAAGAAATTACTGTTAACCAGAACGAATTTGTGATGCTTTTCGGTATTTATATGTCACTTAAAAGTTGAATTATTAAGTTTTTTCTAAATAGTGACTAAAAGCTGTAATGCTCAAACGCATCCGCATATAGGCCCCGCGACAGGCTATTGCTTCTGCATTATACCGGTGCTTTGCAGTACGGTAGGCTACACAATATGGAAATAAACAAGCGGTTAAACAAGTATTCAATAACTGAATACTGATAGGTTCCCAGTTCCTCTTGTTGTGAATAAGAACGGCACAAATTCCCGTTCGGAATTGTGTAATAATAATATTGTGTACCAAGCTTTACTCATTGCTTACAAGTCTGTGTGACAAACAGTTACAAGTCTGTTTGGCAAACAGTTTACAGCTAGGTCCACGCAGTTCAATTACAATTAGGCCTACTTTTGAATGTGCTTTTCACACATTTACTCAAATATAGTTGGTCATGTTTCTTTTGCACGTCTTTAGTAACTTGACATGATTAGTATAGTATTGATAATACGTATAGCACGGGCCCTGAATTACCCAGAAGAGAGGGCAACGGATCATTGAAGAAGAATACAAAAATATGATAATTTGTTGTTTGTGTTGATCTTTTGGTGGTAGCGCCGGGTTGTTATAAGACAGAACTAAACAAATCTTGCATGCATTTTCAAACTTTCTTGGGGCTAGTCATGCACCCACCTGACTATTCATGACTACACATGAACTATTCTGTATCATCCTTGTTAGAAGGTCAATGCCAATCGGACGTTGTGTTCGGTAAGAGATAGAGTAAAGTAAAACAATGTTCATCGCCCTTCGGATTATGGCACATGGTAAGAGATAAAGTAAAACAATGTTCATCGCCCTTCGGATTATGGCACATGGTAAGAGATAAGTAAAGTAAAACAATGTTCATCGCCCTTCGGATTATGGCACATTTCATGTCAGTTTTTTTTAAAGGTGATATTATGAAAATTTACTCTTAGTAGACAAACACATATCTTTCCTTAACAACCTATTAACATTCAAAATCTTTGCGAAAGCGTTCCAGCAAAATCCTCTAGCCCGAGCTCGTCATGGAGTACCTCATTTGTTTTCCTCACAACTTTATCACATAAATACAAGTAGTTCACCACTGAGGTAGAACTCCAACTATTTAGCTATCAAACGTTTGGCGAAACTCGTATTTATAACATTACTGCTAGAAATTAACTAGAGGGCATTATAATGCAACGTGTTTCCAAGCGTTTAAATGTTGCAAAAATTCTAAAATAATAATGTGGAATATCTTGAAATAAAGCAAGATGTGTGTAGGTTACAAGTTTTTTGTTCGTGTCTGCTCGTTTGACAAATTACGATTTGGTGTTGTATATTGCGTTTATTCCATTTTAAACTAAGCCTTCTCTAGATTGGTGTATTTATTATTTATATTTATAAATGGATACTTTTTAATTCGTATTAATTGACTTATTTTATTTATATTGATAAAGTTTGTTTATTCAATAGGATTGTTTTAAATTTGCATGCGTTGCATGACATGAATTGCAAAGGATGTATTCGATAAGAACTATTGCCTATTTTATCAAAAGGACGCAACACACGTATGTCTTCAGCCAGTGGCGTATTCAAGGGTGGCCCGGAGGGCTTGCCCCCCCCCCCCCCCCGCGCGAAATCACAGCTTTAATATTATATTCTGCAAATCATTTCGGTTTACGGCAAAAATTAAATTCATCTATTAATTTATATTTTTTTAACTTCTTCTAAAACACATAAAAACCTCTTAAAATACTGTTTTCAGCTGCGGCGCTATATCTCATTGATTCATGTGTCCAAGCGGTATATTTGAACGGTGCTTAATTGTCTTATCAAGGTCTTGGTCATAGCAAAACTACGTATTTGAATGAATTAGACCTGTTTCGTTCGAGCGTACGTTGCACCCAAGTCCATGATATTATGATTTGATATTGCACCATTTAAAATTTGCATCTAATGTTTATGCAACGACAATGATCTCATGTAATATATGGATACGTCCTAGGAGTCAAGGGATGGCAATTTGCATGGAATGTTATTGTTAAAACGGCGATATTTGACTGTAAGTGTGCCCATTATATTAAGAGTACATTGTTCTAAAACATGAGTAAGCGCATGACATCATACCTCCACTGAAGAAAACACTGCTTACTGACGAGAACAATACATTTAAGTCGTGCAAGTTTTTTAAATGAACTTACAGCAAGGAATACATATGTAAATACAAAATGCGTTTAAAAAGTAAACTACATAATTATTTACACATAACTTAAATTATGATTATGCCTAAACTCTGCATTATTCACCGTGTAGGAGCAGCGCATGTACCGATACTGAAGTCGTGTCATGGGGGAGGGGTGATGGGGGTGATGAGGAGGGGTAAGGAGGGGTGACAACTGATACGGCCAATTCGTACGGAGTGAAAGAATTGAAAGAGGTCGATATCTGATATTAGAGTTGGGCTATAACATAACGTTAGTTAGTTAGTTAATGTTGTTTTAGGGCACTCAACTGTAGGAGTTATCAGTGCCCATGTCAATTGTATTGGAATCTTCCAAATTTTCTTTTTCCATAATTGTGGATTACCACCATGTTTTTTTTCTTTCCAATGGATGGAACGTAAGGGAAGTTGAGGAGGGTTAATGGGAAGGAGTGAGGATGTTGGTTAGGATGGGTTAAACTGGGTGGGAACGGAGGAGTGCTCGTTGCAGAGAGGGCCGGCAAGTATGGAGACGAAAAAAGTGAAAGAAGAAAATAAATCTGAGTAAGGCTGTGTGAATGAAGAAAGGTGTGATAAAAAGTTGCGCGAGAGCTCTCTCTGTAACACGCACCTCAACCGGTCAGAGCTCGCCCTTAGTTTTGGGGAATACTGCACTACTCCCCTACTCACAGGCCAAACCACGGGAAGGTAGCGAGTTGTACTTTGAAGGCATATCATTCAAATATTGATATCACACGATAGTTTTGATGTCGATATATCAAAATTCTGTTATTTGTGCAAAAAAAATATTTAAGTTAAAAAATAATAATTAATACAAAAAAATGTATCAAAAGAATAGGCATGCTATTAAAAATGAATGACTACAAAGTGATGGTAAAGTAGCGCCAAAAATTCATAAGCATTATTATGCTCTCACACTTGCGTTGAACGACCCGGCACTCCACCATGTGTAACAGTCAGAACGAATTTATTATATGCTACCATGGGCCATGGCACCTCCACCACAAAGAAGTACGCCATGCGAACCAAAGTTGAGGTGTTTTTGACCCTGGTAGTCTGTTTTATGTGTACAAACGAATTCTTAGTTGCCGTCCAAGTAGTTTTTAAGCATCGAGTCATATTTTCCAGTAGGGTTTACTGTATTAATTTAGTATTATGGTTTTGTTATTGTTAACATACCGCTATTTTTTTTGTCAGTGATCAATTAATGTGAAGTTGTATTCGTTATTGATATAACTCAGTAATTGTTATAATGTGGATTGGATATACCAAGCACCAACTAACAGTTTTGTTCGATTTCTTTTTAAAAATAAAAACGTTACAGGACTAAGCTTGCAGATTTTAGAGGTTCCCAAAACTGTTTTAAAAGAACGGAGTAGTCTTGTAGTTGTAACTTTAGAGAAATTTTGTAACTTGTAGAAACAAAATGGTACCAGTCTGGATCTTTTCGAAAACTGCTATCACTGCCTCCTTGTTCTTCAAGCAGGTTACATAATATGGTTTTCACTTTCCACATACGATCATTTAAAATACCAGTAAGTTCTAAAAGTGTGATGTTCATATACATATTTAATCTATCGTTGTTAATTAAAACCGAATCTTGATCATATATAGACATTTCGAAAGTCCTCAAAAAAGGTGATAGATGATAGATGATAGATGCTTTTGGTCGGTTGCGAACGTTTAGCATCAAATACTGTCGAGGAAGCAGTGTATTATTTGTTATCAAAGAGTTAAAATAGTTTTTCCCAAAGAAATGATGTCAAGGTCCTCTAGATGGCGGTGGATTTTATCATTCTCTCCTATTTTACAAATTTTCAGCTAAATCGGTCAAGACCTTAAGACTTATGTATGTATGTAACATTATGGGAATGTCGTACTCGGTCGTGTTGCACGTACCGGTGCTCGCTCAACAACGCGACGGGACTTTAGCGTTTTCCTAGTTAGTAACAATTGTCCTTCAATAAGAATTAACCAAAATGTTTTGGGCAGTGGCGTAACTAGCCCTCGTTTATGTTTGTTTTTTGCAAGGGGGGGGGGGGTGAAAAATTTTTAACCTCAAAAGATATTCTATGGTCAGCACGACTAAAGTAATGTTTGGGGTATTTGGGTATAGTCAGTGGTGTCATCCAAAAATAATTAATGAGTGTAGTACGTTCTTTCTTGAGTAAAGTACATGATTGTGTACAAGAGGGGGGCGTCAGCCCCGGAAATTTGTTCGAATTTTACTGTGTGATTGGAGTATTATTTTTATTTATATAAAACCCTTAACTTATAAAAGATGTACGAAACAATTGCAAAATAAGAAAATATCTCAATATTATCTCAATAAATGCTTCATATCAAATAAAAATTGTGCCCCTTGCCCCCCTCTGACCAAATCCACCCCGTTACGCCATTGGTTTTGGGTGACCCTGGGGGTCAAGGTGGCGGGATTTACACCTAGAAACTTAGAATATTCACGGGCACCTCCATCATAGGTTCTAATATTGTGCTAATAATTTGAACTCCATTATGTTTCCAGGACATCGCCAACGCTAGCCCAGGCAATGTGTTGGTGTCCCCTATAAGCGTAAAGACGATGCTAGCCATGATACTCGAGGGTGCCGGAGGAGACTCGGCCGAACAGATAAGAACCGCTCTCCGACTACCAGAGAACCAGGAAGCCATTCGGAGGCTGTTCCACAGGTTTCTTACTAAGACATTGGTATGTGCTTGAAATAACAAATATTAATAAAACAACACTACATAAACAGACTCATGGCCACGTTTTTGTTTCTAAAGATAGACCGGCATTAGCAAAATAGCAATTACGTACTAAATACATTTACCTGACCACGTGGTTTCTCTGGGCTTTCCATCAGGGTTCGCTTGAATTGTCGCGACGCCTACACTGTTGTTGATATCAAAGAAACTTCCCGGTAATATGTCAAATCAAAATTAAACCATACTATTGTTTTAGATTTAATTTAAATCTTTTTGACATGAATGATGATGATTTTGATTTTTGATGATGAAGTGCGCTCACTTCACCAAGTTTTGCTGTTCAGGCAATTCATTCTAAAGAGTTCAGATTAACGTTAAAGCCCTGTACACAGAAAACAGTAACTAGATGTATCATCGGGATTTTATCAGTAGGATTTGTCATTTAAAACTTATTTTTTCGATTTACTTTTAAATACTTTTTGTCCAGAGAATTTTAAGCGCATTCTTTGCAACGGGTAAAATATGATATAGAAGTACCTAACCTAACCATTTATCTACAAACACCTTGCCAAGTGTACTGTTTTCCCAAGGTTGCTTCAGTGTCATAACTTGACAGTAATAATTTTATCATGATCTATTTCACAGTTCGAATTTAAATTTATTACACAGTGGCCACTTCTGTGTACTTTTCATGTTATTATAATAATAATATACTGAGTTGAATTCAGCTTTTCTACTTAGTATTTCAAAATGATCCCAATATAAGAAATATATCACTCATAAACTTTTAGTTTTTTTATTGTCTCCTAATTTAATTGTATAAATTGTAACCATGTCATCAACAAATTTGCAAAATACAAAATGTGTATTTGATCTTGCATCTTTATCTAGTTATTATATTCATATCTCAAAATGTGATAATTTTCTGTGAAAAGGAAACGTTCTGCATTTGAAATGCGGATGTATGTTTAGCCGAATTGATTTATGTATTTATGTAATGCTGTGTTTATGTTACGTTTTACGTGACAAGAAAGTTTATACACTCCTAAACATACGTTTAAGTTTTCTGTGGCATAACCAATTTTCTTTATTCTAGAGTCTACTGTTTGTCTCACCATAAGCTGAGCCCGGCGTTTTAAGGTTCAAAGAAACTAGGATGTCGCCTGCTCTATTATGATAGGTTGTAAACCCGTCCGAATTTGACGGGAAGGATGGGCCTCTCCGTAATAACAAAGTACAATCACATCCGATGCAAGTTGGTTGCAAGTAGTGAATAGCTATCTAGCCTGTATAAATAAAATAAATTTTATTAAGAGTCTACCCACTCAGTTATATAACTGATTTCAGTGGGGACTTTAAATCAAAGCGACCAGCCAACCTGCAGGCCCGACGCAATCAACGAGTGAGCAATAACCCCAAAGATCGCTATTTTAATAGGAATATAGCATCAGTGGTATGACAGTGCGAACACCGCGAATCAACGCCAGAATCACAAGGCCGATTCAGAACAACTCTGAATTTATTATGTGCTTCGTTGCTAGGACGGCTCCAAAGTCACCATTTACAAACTCCCAAGACAGAACTGATGACTGAAGTCCAAATCAGAAGTTAAAAACTTCTGACTTAAACGGAATCGAACCCTGGACCTTCTGCATTGAGCAGATACGCTAACCACAGACCACGAGCCATATAATAATGTTTATAATCGTATAATATAATATATAATATATATATAATCGTTGAGTGACTATTCACTCAACGCCATAATGCCGCGCAAGATCAAAGTTTCAACACCCGCTCCATCAATATCATCCCCATACAGGATATAGGGCCAAGGTCGCACTGAATGTGACTGTACTTTACTGCTCTGCGGAGTCCACTTCAGCTGTCAAACTGTGATACGTTCACAACGTGACCACCACAGCCTGCGCTCTTTGAACCCACAAAACGCCGGGCTTAGCTTATGGGGAGACAAACTATAGGTCGTTAGAAGCACTCCTGGCTGGTATTTTCAACTTTGTAGAATAGCGTTCAGTAACTTGCTGATCCCGTCTATACTAATGATTACAGGAACCAACTTCCGGTATTAAGTTAGAGATGGCCAGTCGAGTCTTCATGGCAAAACATCTCCAGCCAAGCCAATCATATTCGAACAGCCTCGTCAGATACTTTTCAGACCTGGTCAAGGTTGATTTCACCGCTCCTGATATCACTGCAAGGATTATCAACGACTGGGTCAAGCAATTTACGAAAGGATTGATTCCAAAACTCATTGAACCAGGTAATGACTTTTTGAAATATTTCCCAGGCTTTTTATTTACACTAATACCGGACACCGAACCAATAAAACAAGTCGTGACGTTTTCTCTGTCAGCGACCAATCAACGAATCCTGTAACGTTTCATACTAAAAAAAAAAAAAAAATGGTATATTGCAGATTATCCCACTCGTCGTAGGTATTTGAAACCAGTTTTGTTGCAAGTCTGAGATAGAATCCATTCCCAATATTATTGCATGAGCGAAGCGAAGACTTCAATCTCAATTACCCTGAACAAAATTGCTCGGGTGTTTTTTTTTGTATGAGGGGGCCTTTGAGATCTCTGAACTTAGATCTGCCGAGTTTTTGGGTATATTATAATTAAAGAAATATTTCTCATGAATATCGTACTTTTACGATATTTTCCTATTTTTAATGCGATATTTTCGTGATGTTTAGCCTGCGACCGAGCAAACGGCTACTTCGATTTTGATGAAACTTTATGGAAACGTTTGATATCACTGAACTTAGATATGTTATAATTTTAGGGACAATCAAAAAATTGTTTCTGATAGAAATCGTACTTTTAGGGCACGATAATCAATCATAAAAGCTCATCCATCAACGCGACTGGAAAAAGAGTTAGCGAAGCGGCCTACTTTAATATCACATCGTACTATACTATACATGATTTTTTTATATCTATACACAGTACTCATCAATAAAATAGTTTGACAATGAACTTTTGTTCTGAAAATGTATCAATAGTCGTTTCTTGAAGGCTGAGTTGTCAAGCAATGAATTTCACTTCAGGGAATCATCTATCTTATTTTCACTGTTTTATCTATGAGGCAGTAAAAAATGCGTTGTTTGGTTATACCGTTGATGAGAGATGTCTCCACAACATGGTTTCTCAATAATAGCGCGGGACAAGGAAAAAGTCATTCCTCCAATCTTACCTTCAACACATTAATCACGAGTTTATAACCGCAAATAACAGTAACCTAGAGAGTCACACGATTCACAAGATTATAACATATTTGTTGAAGATTGCCTCAGTAGTAATTCTTCCTCGTGGTGTCTTGTCACAGGAAATCTTCAGCCAGACTCGCAGGCAGTCCTCACAAATGCCGTCTACTTTAAAGGGAAGGTGGAAGATTCCGTTTGACCAACAAGTCACAAGTGTCAAGTGCTTCTACACCTCCCCTGGTGTGTGCCACAACACCAACATGATGGAGACCCTGGAGTTCTTCAATTTCAATTATATACGGGAATTAGACTCAGACGCGGTGGAACTGCCTTACGACGTAAGTCATTGGTTGTGAACATTTTCTTCAATCGAGTATGGCAAACAACACATTTCAAATTATTTAAAATCAACATTGTCAGTTACGTGCAAGATCTACCTCACAGGGACGCCGTCTGTAGTAGTGTGTGTCTGTAGTAGTAGTAGTGTGCTTGATGTATACAAGAACGAAACATCTTGTGCAACAATATATCTATGCTTCTGTTTTCTGTTACAGGGCAACAAGTTCTCGATGCTTCTGTTTTCTGTTACAGGGCAACAAGTTCTCGATGCTTCTGTTTTCTGTTACAGGGCAACAAGTTCTCGATGCTTCTGTTTTCTGTTACAGGGCAACAAGTTCTCGATGCTTCTGTTTTCTGTTACAGGGCAACAAGTTCTCGATGCTTCTGTTTTCTGTTACAGGGCAACAAGTTCTTGATGCTTCTGTTAGCCCCGAAGGAAGTGGATGGTATGGCCCAACTGATACGTGACATTGGCGTCTTTCCAGTTCATTCGATCGTGTCCTCATTGGAGCCGACCGAGGTGTTGGTATCATTACCTCGATTCCAGATAGACTTTGCCGCAGACATTGTACCAGCACTTAATCGAGTAAGACGAAATTTTTATTACCTTGCAACTTCCTTCTAGTTGTTTCTAAACCTTTAAAAATGGTATTTTATTCTTGAAATATAATATTTATTATGCTTGTTGCTTTCAGTTCTTGGCCATTTGGGAAATGATGAGAGCTACATTTGGTTTTGGTTGAAGTTTACTCATTTCTCTGCAAGTTAATTGGTTCTTTTGGATCTGCCTGCTTTTTCTTAAGCCTCGATAATTAACATGTTCATTATATTTGGTACTTTTAACAGAACATTTATTCATAAACTGGTACTTTAAAAAAATTACATCAGTCCAGGGTGACTGTCTCTATTTTTAAGCTCTAGTAGAAAGATTTTTGTGACAGGTACATTAATAATTTGGTAACATTAAGTGTACATACATGTGTAAATTCACGATTGTAAATTAATGCTTCAGTCTTCAGTCGATTCTATGTCTATTTCTAGGAAACATATTTTAGTTTTATATTTACATAATGTGTTGAAAGTTAATCTTAATTTGAACACTCATCTCCGATATTTTGTATTTTGTTTTTATTTATGCAAAGAAAATGACTATGGTTCAGTTCTTGATCCGTCCCTGTATACCTCATGCCATGCCTATAATATGAACTGCAAAAAATTTCTAACTTATTTGTTTAAGCAATAAGCATGTATTAATTTAAGCTAAGGTTATATGAAACCACTCAAACTTTGACTAATAAAATATTAAATTTTGTCAACAGTTAGGTGTTCGCGAGATCTTTGGGCCAAACTCGAATCTGACTGGCATGTTTGCCAGGAGTGAGGTATCAGCACAAGTCAGCAACGTGTTTCACAAGGCAAAGATCATCGTCAATGAAGCGGGAAGCGAAGCTGCGGCAGGGACCGGTAAGACTAGAAATACGTGCACCGTTCCAACGCTAACCTGTTAGCTTTATTGTTGTGATAGTTATATTTTTAATTTCTATTGGGAAAAACTGCTCAGGGTGAAATGCATGCTCCTTTTCAGGTGTCGTACAAGGTACCGGTATATTATAGATAGGACAATATTGAAGGGATGCCCGAGGACTGTTTGAGAGGACTCAATCCCTTGCACTCACATTTACGACTGAGAAAAACCTCGGGAAAAACCTTCAGTCAGGATTGCCTTCAAACCTAGGACCTCCCGAATTAGAATCTCGAGCCACCACTGTCGGCATTGTCGTCCGATATTGTGGTATATTTTAATTCACCAAGTTTATGTACCTTTCTAAATAAAATTGGTGTACTTTGATTTCAGGTGCACTGGTTATTCCACTAATGGGATCAACAATATCGAAATTCCGTGCCGACCGGCCATTCTTGTTCTTCATTCGAGATATGACAACAGGCATCGTGTTGTTTGCCGGACGCGTTTCCGTTCCAGAGACCGCAAACTATCAGAACCAAAAGCACACTACCCCTTCCAGCACAAATTCTGCAAGTGAAAATGAAAATATCCAACAAAATTTAAATATCTTCGATAGTATGGTCGTGCCGACCCTCAGACCCTCTCAGTCCAACTCGGGTAACAGCGGACAGGGATATCGACCAAGTGATACAACTACCCGCAGGACAAATAGGCCAGGCCAGCATCATGGATCGCAAGCAAGACCAACGACAGTCACAACCTCATCAACCACTGAAGGCAGGGAGATTTTCTCATTTTCAAATCAAAACAGTCCCACAATACAAAACCCAGAAAACTCTCAAGTTCATTACCCTAGTAGCCTCCCTACAGCTCAGGAGAACAGACAGCCACAGTACAGCCCCGGGCCACAACGTACAAGCACACTTGGTAACTACCCTCATGAAGGAAACACTCAAGGCCAATCCACATCGGCAAACTCGAATCCACAAAACTCATTTAGCTTTAATACAAATCGACGCGAACAAACACAGTCTCAAAATCCAATCGTTCAGTATTCCCGGTCAGCCGCTCCTGTGCAACACGTCACAAACTCCCAAAATGCACTGCGGCCAGAATTGAACAGACCCAGCGTATCATATCAGAGTTCGGGTGTTCCCCAAACTAACACACAAAACCAATCTCCCCCGTATATCCCTATTGTTAGTCAATCCAACACACCCTATAATGTACGATTTTATCAAAACACAGACCAGCAAGATAGAGTTACCATCCACCAAAACCATCAACTTGAATCCAGCCTCCGAAATTCTGGATATGAACCCCAAAATGCTTTTCCTGTTAATCAATTTTACAATAGGGAAACACAACAAAATTCCAACACTCAAAATACTCAACAATTAGCTAATGCTCAATTTCAGCCACCGTCTAGTTATTTACACTATCCTATTCCAGGCAAAACTGGAGAATATGTGACTAACCCCCGGGAATCTAACCAGGCTAGCAGTCAACGATCTCCACCATACATGGTCGTCGTGAGAAACGAAAGTCCTCTTCCAGCACCAGGGGCGCAGTCGACGTACCAACAACCACAGAGCCCGGATATTGACTCGATTAACTTTGCGACACAGCACTCTACATAGAAAATCAACACCACGAGACTCTCTTTATTGAAAGTCATAATAAGTAATCTGGTCCATCATAAAACTATCGTTCTTCAATATAACGCCATCAGCTACGCACGTTCTTCATTTTGATGTACGCGTGTTGCTGCGCATTGGCATTTGCAATTTACCTATGAACAATAGTCATGGACACATTGAAGTATGAAGAAGAATTGTGAACCTAAAATGTATTTTTTTTTAACTGTAGTATGTGTTCATACAAATACAATTTTATTATTAATAAACTTGTGTCGTAAATATTGCATTTTTACACAAAACAAACAAAGACAATATACATCCGTTATCCTACCTTTTTTGTCTCTATTACAGTAATTGTTTTAAATTTCTTGCGAAAGAACAAGCAAAATAGTGCAGTCTTAATATATGATTCAACACAAACAGTGTACCATAGTTATTCACCATATTCATAAGCTATGTGAGAAATGGACATGGCGACATTGTAGTGTACATGTTTAGGAGGTACGTGAACGAATGTAATTGATTCTAATGAAACGTAACGGAGCGTTTGGCCAAATACTGAATATATGAATCTGTTATGCCTACAGTATTTGATTTGGCGGTGTCGCGAACAATTTCGTGCCTAGCATACAAGACAGGCCACCTCTCGCCAACTCCAAGCATATGCTGTTTTGAAATTGAAATAACATTATTTTATCAACCTGTATAATATTTTATTCCGCCATGATAGTTTCTCGAATAAGAAGTTAAATGCATACCCAAAAGAAAGCCAAAGGTTTAAATATTTTTCCACACGCGCCCAAAACTCAACCTTGAATATGAAAACATTTAATTGAAACTGAATCTTGAGCAATATGTTTGATGGAAATGCATATTCAGATGGTATCCATTCGGACCATTCCTTCAATATATTTTATTATGTACCGGTAGTTTTATAAATTTTGAAACATCCTGCCACATAAAAAATAAAAATAAACCTGAGGTTAACCTGAAACTTCCCCCTCCCCCCCACTCCATTGTAACAGGGTACATACTTTCCCCCATTGATCGTTTGTGGTTCCAAAAATGTTCACCTCACCAAAAAACAAGCACTTTACGCCGCTGTCCACTGCCTTAAAGCTATACGGAAAATAATACTAGAATCTATTAATATACTATTTATTTACTGATACAAGGTTGTGAGACTGAACTTGTTGATAACGACAGCTATAGCAAATGGGGGCCAAATTCAGAAACAGGTTAAAGATTACTAATGAAATACCCAGGTTGCCATCCATTTATTTGGAGTCTCCAATAAAAAGCGTTGTGAATTTGTACAACATGGTGGTATTCATGTTTGGCTTACACAAATACAATGATGTACTTCGGTACTAGACATACACCTGAATAAAACGTGCTCTTTTATCTGAATTTTAATAAGTAAATATTCCAGTTTTTCATATTATCAATGTCATTGATTAAAGAAGGCTATTCTTTAATCAATGTCAATATCGACGTGAATTAATTTACTCTGTAACCTAAAGTCGAGCCATAGACTACTCGGAGTATACTCTGGCCAGTTCCCAAAAAGTGGCACATTATAGGGATATGTCACTTGGTACAAACATTCAGGTCAAAAGGAAAGAGATGAAGAAGAGGAGCCATCAAGAAGAAAGTCGCCCATGAAAGAAAATTACATTATTTTCTTCATTTGGATGTGAAAAGGGTAAAAATAGTGTTCGAGAACTTTAACAGTTAAAGTATTATAGTCTCAGAAGGGGAATATTTTATAATATCCTTAAGACTCCAACCAGCAATGAATTTCCTCATTGAAGATACATAATTGATTATTGTTGTTAAAAAGAGGGTACTTTCTTCATTTTATTGTCATTTTTGGATGAATTCTTAGTGAAAATACCCTATTATTGGCACACACGAGTCAAAAAGTAACCAGACTTGTATTTCTTGTATGAGTTTAAGCTAACTGGATGATTTCTACAAAAAACAGGCACATTTGACATTATTAGCATATGTCTTCATTTTTTGTCGATGACAATTTTTAGATCATGTAGAGTAGCTGTGAAGAAACATGAGTGACCACAAAAGTCTTGGGACACCCAAAATAAAATCTTTGAATTAGGGAATGAAAATTAACAATACAAAAAATATTAATTGTATTAGTTAATATTTTTCTCTACCTGTACAAGCTCTCACAATGGCGCTTCAACAAAGGTAATTTTATGACTACCCTATAATACAACACCCTATTTATCAGCAAGAATTCACAATCAAATTGCTACAAGATAGTAGATGAGCAACAGATATCTAATGCGCCTTTCGTGTAGAGAGTATGCGGTAAGAATATGCGAGAGTATGCGGTAAGCTGTACCCCACAAATACAAAAATTTGTAAAAAAAAAAAAAAACCGGCAGCCAAGCTCTCCTTCAAAAGTTTTCGGCTGTGAATGCTGTGAGATATAGAAGTTGATCCAAGCATTTCATTCTTTCTCCCTAGTTTCGCACTGAAAAGAAGTAATATCATCTAGTCTGTTGACGAGCGCCAAGCCAACCATTTTCGTGGAAAAAAAATAAAAATTTGAAACTCAAAATCATAAAACAAATTGCTAAGCCATTGAATTTGGTTCTTTATGAGTACTCTAAAAAGTCAATAGCCAAGCAATTTTTTTTTAATTTTGAGTTTTAAATTTTTACTTTTTTTCCACAAAAATGCTTGGCTTGGCGCCCGTCAACAGACAATTGATCTTTACTTCTTTTCAATGGTAATAGGGAGAAGAATTAAATGCTTGGCCAAACTAAACAGCATTCACAGCCGCAATACTTTGAAGGAGAGCTTGGATGCCGTACAATGGTTAAGAGCATGTTTAATTTCAAGTTTGTACAAATAACCACGCCTTAGTAATTACGTGTTTTGATTAATATCCAAGATTTTGATTTCCTCCTGTCCATGTTACCCGATTTAAGATTTGAAAGCCAAAGGCACTAGGTCCCCCCAAATTTAACCCCTTGTGTTTTGGACGCTAGATATTTATAATGGTGAAGAGCATGTCTAATTTCAAGTTTGTACAAATTACCACGCCTTAGTAAATACGTGTTTTGATTATTAAAAATTTCAATTTCAAAAAATTTCACACGAATATCTAAATTCTTGGAACTAAGGTTCTGTGAAAATATCATTAAAATCGGATTAAGCATGTAGGTGTTATATTTCGAAGAAATGTTTAAAAAATCGAAAAAAATCGTAAATTTGCGATTTTCATGAGAAATAATTTTTCGATTGCACTCAAAAACGTGGCAGTTCTAAGTTCAAAGATTTCGAAGGCCTCCATAAAATTTCATTGCAATTGGAGTATCGGTTTAGACGGAATCGTGTTCACAAACACACAAAAATAATAAAAAAAAAAAAAAGAAAAAAAGAAAGAAAAAAAACATTCCGGATTTTTTCTCCAGTGTAGTGAAATGGAATCTTCGCTTCGCTCGCTACGCTCATCTAATTATAAACCTCAAAAAAACTCATATTAAAACCTTTATTCCATGGATTCTAGCTAACTTTTTCATATTTTTCTTTCAGAAAGCAATACATCACCATTACCTTAATGTCCATATAAAATATGAACGAGCCTCACCCGTCTGGTCAGAATCGGCCCAAATATCACGAAAATATCGCACTAAAAATCGAAAAAAATCGTTCATGAGAAAAATGAATTCATGAGAAATATTTCTTCGATTGTACCCAAAAACGTGGCAGGTCTAAGTTCAGAGATTTCGAAGGTCTCCAGAATATTCCATAGCGATTGGAGTATCGGTTTTGCCGGAATCGTGTTAACAAGCACACAAAAATACAAACAGAAAAAACAAGAAAAACGAAAAAAATTCGTAAAATTGCGATTCTCATGAGAAATAATTTTTTGATTGCTCTCAAAAAGGTGGCAGTTCTAAGTTCAGAGATTTCAAAGGTCTCCAGAAAATGTCATCTCAATTGGAGTATCGGTTAGGTCAAAATCGTGTTAACAAACACACAAAAATACGAACAAAACAAAAAAGAAAAACGAAAAAAATCGTAAAATTGCGATTTTCAAGAGAAATAATTTTTCGATCGATTTTCGTACGTTGCAGTTCTAAGTTCAGAGATTTCAAAGGTCTCCAGAAAATTTCATCGCAATTAGAGTATCGGTTTAGCCGGAATCGTGTTAACAAACAGACAAAAAAAGAAAAAAAAATCATTCCGGATTTTTTTCTCCTGTGTAGTAGAATGGAATCTTCGCTTCTCTCGCTACGCTCATCCAAAAATAATTTTCCCTTGCAATACTCGTAGCGGAGACAAATGTGTGTTTTAACAACTAGGAAGCTTTGCAAACGCTTTTTCCGGCGCGTTGTTGGATGAGCGTAATTGTTTAAAAACGAAAAAAGCGTAAAATTGCGATTTTCATGAGAAATAATTTTTCGATTACAACCAAATTTCACACGAATATGTTAATTCTTAAAATTAAGGTTCTGTGAAAAAATAATTACAATCGGATAAAGCTTGTCGGTGTTATAAGTTGTAAAAGTTTTAAAAATCGAAAAAATTTGTAAAATTGCGATTATCATGAAAAATAATTTTTCGATTCCGCTCAAATTTCACACCAATATATCAATTCATAAAATAAAGGTTCTGTAAAAATATAATTACAATCGGATAAAGCATGTAGGTGCTATAAGTCGAAGAAATTAAAAAATCGTAAACTGCGATTTTCATAGAAACAATTTTTCTTACGCCCATATTTCACACGAATATATTTATTCATAAAATAAAGGTTCTGTGAAAAAATCATTACAATCGGATAAAGCATGTAGATGTTATAAGTCGATTTTTTTAAATCCAAAAAATCGTAAAATTGCGATTTTTATGAGAAAAAATTTTTCGATTGCGCTCAAAAACGTGGCAGTTCTAGTTCAGAGATTTCGAATGCCTCCAGAAAATTTCATCACAATTGGAGTATCGGTTTAGCCGGAATCGTGTTAACAAACACAAAAAATACAGAAAAAACAGAAAGAAAAAAAACATTCCGGATTTTTTTCTGCAGTGTAGTGAAATGGAATCTTCGCTTCGCTCGCTACGCTCATCAAATTTAAATTTAAATCAATTTACTAGGAAGCTTCGCAAACGCTTTTTCAGGTGCGTTGTTGTATGAGCGTAATTTTTTTTAAACCAAAAAAGCGTAAAATAGAGATTTTCATGAGAAATAATTTTACGAATACCCTCAAATTTCACACGAATATATTAATTCATAAAATTATGATTTTGTGAAAAATCATTACAATCGGATAAAGCATGTAGGTGTTATAAGTCGAAGAAATTTAAAAAATCGAAAAAAAATCGTATAATTGCGATTATCACGAAAAATAATTGTTAGATTACACTCAAATTTCACACGAATGTATAAATTTATAAAATAAAGGTTCTGTGAAAAAATCATCACAATCGGATAAAGCATGTAGGTGTGATAAGCCAAAGAAATTGTAAAAATCGAAAAAGTCGTAAAATTGCGATTTTCGTAAAAAATAGTTTTTTGATAACGCTCAAATTTCACATGAATAAATCAATTCATGAAATTAAGGTTCTGTGAAAAAATCATTACAATCGGCCAAAGCATGTATTATGTGTTATAAGTCGAAAATCGAAAAAAAATCGTAAAATTGCGATTTTCATGAGAAATATTTTTCCGATTGTGCTCAAAAACGTGGCAGTTCCAAGTTCAGAGATTTCGAAGGCCTCCATAAAATTTCATCGCAATCGGAGTATCGGTTTAGCCGGAATCGTTCTAACAAACATACAAAAATACAAAAGAAAAGAAAAAAAAACATTCCGGATTTTTTTTCTCCAGTGTAGTGAAATGGAATCTTCGCTACTCTCATCCAATTAAAAATCATAGCAAAAAATTAAACCTAGAACTTAACTTTTCTAATTTACCCAAAATTTGTATATAATGGCCAAAAGGCAGTTATTGTACCGTCAAAAAAAACTCCTTATTTATTCAAGTTGCTCTTTTATTCAACCAACTTTCAGCCATTTTCCGTTGACTTTTACTAGGAAGCTTCGCAAACGCTTTTTTCAGGCGCGTTGTTGGATGAGCGATTTTTTTTAAGACGAAAAAACGTGAAATTGCGATTTTCAAGAGAAATAATTTGTCGATTGCGCTCAAATTTCACATTAATATATAAATTCATAAAATAGGGTTGTGAAAAATCATTACAATCGGTAAAAGCATGTAGGTGTTATAAGCCGAAGATTTTTTTTTTAAACCTTAAAAAGTGAAAAATTGCGATTTTCATGAGAAATGATTTTAAGATTACGCTCAAATTTCACACGAATATATTATTAATTCATAAAATTAAGGTTTTGTAAAAAAATTATTACAATCGAATAAAGCATGTAGGTGTTATAAGTCGAAGACAATTTTTAAAAATCGAAAAAAATTCGTAAAATTGCGATTTTCGTAAAAAATAGTTTTTTGATAACGCTCAAATTTCACATGAATAAATCAATTCATGAAATTAAGGATCTGTGAAAAAATCATTACAATCGGCCAAAGCATGTATTATGTGTTATAAGTCGAAAATCGAAAAAAAATCGTAAAATTGCGATTTTCATGAGAAATATTTTTCCGATTGTGCTCAAAAACGTGGCAGTTCCAAGTTCAGAGATTTCGAAGGGCTCTATAAAATTTCATCGCAATCGGAGTATCGGTTTAGCCGGAATCGTTCTAACAAACATACAAAAATACAAAAGAAAAGAAAAAAAAAACATTCCGGATTTTTTTTCTCCAGTGTAGTGAAATGGAATCTTCGCTACGCTCATCCAATTAAAAATCATAGCAAAAAATTAAGTATTAAACCTAGAACTTTACTTTTCTAATTTACCCAAAATTTGTATATAATGGCCAAAAGGCAGTTATTGTACCGTCAAAAAAACTCCTTATTTATTCAAGTTGCTCTTTTATTCAACCAACTTTCAGCCATTTTCCGTTGACTTTTACTAGGAAGCTTCGCAAACGCTTTTTTCAGGCGCGTTGTTGGATGAGCGATTTTTTTTTTAGACGAAATAACGTGAAAATTGCGATTTTCATGAGAAATAATTTTTAGATTACGCTCAAATTTCACACGAATATATTAATTCATAAAATTAAGGTTTTGTAAAAAAATTATTACAATCGAATAAAGCATGTAGGTGTTATAAGTCGAAGACAATTTTTAAAAATCGAAAAAAAATCGTAAATACTAAATTATACATAATTAGCTAACTAATTTATTAATGAAGCGTTTTTAACTTTTTACTTTTTGTGTTTGTATGGCAAAACTACAAAACATAAATAGGTATGTCTGCAAAAATAAATAAACTTAAAAGTAAAAACAAAAAACTACCCAGATAAAATAAAATACAAATATAAGATAAGTAATAAAATATATGTATGCATTTATAATTTTATTAATATATTTTTTCATATATACCTTATGGGAACTCTTTCGGTTGATATGGACAGTTTTTGATCAGTAGGTACTTTAGATTTAAAATAGCGACGTTAAAGGTTTTGTAGGTACTTTAGATTTAAAATAGCAACGTTAAAGGTTTTGTGGGTAGTACTTTAGATTTAAAATAGCGACGTTAAAGGTTTTGTAGGTACACATAAAAAAAACTGTCCATACCAACCGAAAGAGTACCATTTTATGGACCTACGGCTAACAAATATATTTATAAATAAAAAAAACAAATAAAAAAAAAGTGTAGAAATAATAGTTATAATAATAAAAATATAAAAAATATAATAAAAAACGTTTCAAAAATCTTATAATAGACTTACTGTTGCTGTTGAGTTAATATCTATATAGTTCATAATGTAATTTAATGTAACATGTAACCTAGTATTATTTATACCGCCACTGTTTATATCATGGTAAATTACAATACTTATTATTATTAGTTTAGTCCATTACCAGAGTAACTAGCCTACTACCCACCCACAAGTCTGATCTTCTGTGGGTAGTGGCCTCGATCAATTTTAAAATCAATTTTAACCTAGCAACTTCCATTTACACTAACCAATTATGACATGATATAACAATGCAATGTATATTATATCACCTACAATGTATGACCTATATGTACAATATGATAAAATGGAAAATAAATTGAATTGAATTGAATTGAAAAAAAAAACTAAATAAATCAGTTCATTTGAGGCCCAGAATACTGATACCCAGTTTACATTTTTCTCTTTCCCGGCCTACGTGACGTCACGCTCACGCTGTAGTTATCAAAATGTCGGGCACGCTTCGTTGGCGTGTATTTTGTTGAAGATGCAGTTAAATGCTGTGGTAGTAATTTTACACCCAAGATTTTTTCTTTTTCCAAGCAGGTAAGTGTTAATAAATATTGCGTTTTTTTTTTGTTGTCTTTAGCTTAAACTTAGACCTAGCCTAGCCCCTACAATCCCTACATGTTCAATTTGTGAAACAGCCTCTAATGCCTAGGCCCTAGGCCTACCTAGGTTCTAGCCTCAATGCCCTGGCAAGGTAGGGTAGGCCCTAGGCCTAGGCCTTTGAGTACTAGACCTATTTAATATCCCTTTGCCTAGCCTAGGCCTATTCAATTCGCTTATCAACCCCACATAACATAACATAACAACATAACATAACATAACTTAACGGTTGCAAATGGGCCCTTCCGCCCGGTGGCAACCACTCACTCCCCCCAGACCTAATTACTGTCCCCCCTAAAAATGATCTAAATTCCCTTAAAGACCCACTACCTACAATATCCCCCGGCAAGTCATTCCATTCCCTAACAGTCCTTTCCATGAAACCATACCGACCCAGATCCGTTCTTACTACTTGACGCTGGAACTTCCATGAATGATCCCCCCTTCCCCTGTAAAGCCCCCTTGTAGCCTATTGCGGATGGTCCCCCCACCCCCTACTTCCCTAGCCGCCTGTACATATTGCACAACCTAACCTCCCTTCTTCTTCCCTCTAATGACTCCCACCCCAACTCTCCTAACATTGCAGTGACACTGTCATATACTCTCTCTACATTCCCCTTATCATCCTCTTCCCACCGCCACCGCCTAACCTTTCCCGTAACCCTTCTTGCCGCCCTACGTTGGACTTTCTCTACTTCCAAAACCTCCCCAACTTATACGGATCCCATGCCGCCGCCCCATACTCCAGGACAGGTCTAACCACTACCTTATATGCCCGATCTTTAACCTCCCGGCTGGCCCCTCTTAGATTTCTCATAACAAAACCCAGAGCCCTATTTCCCTTCTTAACAACTTTTGCACCTGATCCCCCCAACCCAAATCCTCTGCCAACATCAGCCCAAGTACTTATAAGTTCCTACTTTCTCCATAATAGCCCCCATTAAAGTGATGTCCTACCTACCTTAATTATTCTTCGCGAGAAACCAACCACCTTACATTTACCTATGTTCAAACCCATCTTATTTGCTGTGACCCATTCCTCTATTACCCCCAGATCTGCCTGCAACAACCTAACATCCTCAACCCCACCCTAGGGGCCTACTAGGCTACCTAGGCCTAGGCCCCTAGGCCTAGGCCTAGGCCAGGCTTCAAATTTCACATCATCTTTTATTTAGCTCAAAAGCTAGCTAGGCCTAGCCTAGGCATGGGCGCCGGCAGGAATTTTAGCAGGGGGGGGCAACAATCACAATTTGTAGTTTATAGTTGGGCAAGCACGGGGGGTTTGGGGGGCGGAGCCCCCCAACAATAGCGCTGCAGGCAAAAGTTTTGAAAATCAGGTTGTTAGAATGCATTTGGTGGGTTTTAGAAAAAAGTAGTAGGCCCTAGGCCTAGTGGGCTGAATACGATACCCAAATTATGTAATTTTTGTGCAGTAGATACTAGAAAGTAAACAAAAAAACATTGTGTCTCAACTTTATTCGGTTACTAAAATGGGTTATGAGTTAAAAATGAGACACACGTTTAAAAAATAAAGGCTTTATTTTAATTGCATAAAATTATAATGAATGTGACTGTTTTGATCACATTTTATTTTCTTACATAAACTGCAACTTGTAAGTTCTCTCCAGTTGCAATGCAATGTGGAATAAAAATATAAAACATAAACACGTTCTTAGAGGTCTACATCGACTAATAATTTACTAGCCTACAAATCATAGAAACGATATCTTGTTACAGTATTATTATTTATTTCAATAAATCATACACATAATATCACATAACATAAAATAAATGGAAAACGGGCGTGATTGACTAGACCCAAAAAGGAAAATGCGAAATTTCAATACATTACTAAGTACTAAAAACAAACAAACTAGCAACACTCTGCTCCCGATCAGATCATTAAATATATTATTATTATTATTATTAATATTAATTTTCAATTGAATTTCGGTTTCACAAAAACATTAATTTATATGTAATAAACGCATATCACTAGTTAAAATTTATTTTTCCTGAAATCCAGGGGGGGGGCAAGCGCCCCCCCTTGCCCCCCCCCTCCCGGCGCCCATGGGCCTAGGCCTAGGTATATCTTCCATTTAGCAGCTAGCTACGGCAGAGCCTACTGTACATAGCTACATAAAATAAATCAATATACACATCCTATCCTAAGTAGCCTCTGGCCTAGCCTAGCCTAGGCCCTATCTACTAAACACATAGGCCTAGGCTAGGATACAAGAATGGAACGTAGGAGTTGCTAGGCCCTAGCCTAGGCCAGTGGCGGATCTAGGACATAATCATGGGGGGGGGCGATTTGCGTGTGCATGTACAGTCGTGGGAAAGGGACTATGCGCGGACGCACGGGGGGTAGGGGGGGCAGAGCCCCCCATTAATTGCGCCGCAGGCGAAAATTTTGAAAATCAGGTTTTTAGAGTGCATTTGGTGCGTTTTAGAAAAAAGTGGTGGGCGGAATGCAATACGGAAACAATGTAGTTTGTGTGCACCAATTTGTTTTGTCGTCATGTCGAGCTTACAATTTACAGCATTGGCCTGGATTGCAACATTATTATAAACGTTTGATCTTATTTTCAATTCATCATTTTATTTATTTATTAAACGTCTATCCTATTTAGTTAAAAAAACGATTCACATAGGAGGACAACTTAATAAATCGAAGTACACTGATGCAGACACATTTCAGAGGCAAACTGATTATTTCTGACAACATCAAGGAAAGTTGATTTTTATTGGGAGTTTTAAATAAATAGCGCCGCAGACGAAAATTTTGAAAATCAGGTTTTTAGAGTGCATTTGGTGCGTGCACAATAAAATAATAAAATCATTTTTTTTTATTTTTAAAGAATCATGGGGGGGGCGATCGCCCCACCGCCCCCCCCCCCCCTGTATCCGCCACTGGCCTAGGCTAGACAAATGCCCTAGGCCCACTCTCTAACCCCAGGGCCTTTAACACTAGGCCTAGGCCTAGCTGCCCTGCCTCTAGGGTCAAGTAGGCCCTACCCAATTCGGCATCCAAACGACATGTAGATCGCAGCACTGGCGGCGCGCTAGGCCTAGCCTACATCACAACATGGCTGGCGTAATTGTGATTCAGGAGGACAGGAGCGTATGGCTCTAACGTGTGTCAGTCGCGCCAGTTATGACAATTTGCGGAATGCTTCTAGTCTGTTCACTCTTATTTACTTTTTTTGCACACGCATTAGACCTAAATTAAGATGTAGGCCTATATTTTCATCTACGGTTTGCATTTTTTATGCTTGTATGACATCCACAAGTAGGGTCAAGTAGGCCTAGCCTAGCCTACCCAATAGCCGAACACCCCTAAAACGTCCAATAAGCTGAACCTTAATTTTATGAATTAATATATTGGTGTGAAACTTGAGCGCGATCTAAAAATAATTTCTCATGAAAATCAGTTTTACGCTTTTTCGTTTTTAAAAAAATCTTCGACTTATAACACCTACATGCTTTATCCGATTGTAATGATATTTTCACAGAACCTTAATTTTATGAATTTATATGTTTGTGTGAAATTTGAGCGCAATTAAAAAATAATTTCTCATGAAAATCGCAATTTTACGCTTTTTTTTGTTTAAAAAACATACGTTCATCCAACAACGCGCCTGAAAAAGCGTTTGCGAAGCTTCCTAGTTAAAATTACAATTAAACAACCCAAAACTTCAACTGCAATTATCTCAGAACTTATGTTTTCTCAATTCAATGTAGCCTAGTTGTCGGTCTACATTTTCTCAAGATGGACTTGATAAAGATTTGAAAATTTCAGGGCATGTTTGCACAGGTATAGAACAGCATTTGAATGGACCATATTTCAATATTTTTTTTTTCAATAGGCAAATTAATTGTGAAGCATGTAAAAATTTTGATAAATTTATGTCATCATTCCATGATTTTTTGGGGTCCATCTTTTTTAAAAACTCATAATGTTTTACATTCAATTTGCATAGGAAGGTTGTATCAGTTAGGCTACCTCCAAAAAAATGATTTCACTAGCTATAGCCATTCTTGAGAAAAGGTACATCAAAGTTGATTAATTTAACATGGCTAGTATAGAGGACTCAAATCACCTAGAGAATGCGCTAGTGTCGCGGGGGCGTAGCACCGTCATGGCCGCCGAGTGAGGATACCTTTGTAAACACCCATATGATCCTACACAAGCACAGTGTAAATATATAAGGTTTTGGGGGAATAGAATAGGTATCATGTGGCTCATTATGAATTCAAAATCTAGTATTTATTTATTTAAAAGTATTTCTAGTATTTATATAGATTTATATCAGCATTTATAATTAAAATACCTACGGATATAGTCTGTCGGGCGCCTGTGAACGTAGACATTGATATAAACCGCTTATTTTTGTGGCCGTAGTATTATTCCAGAGTACAACGTTACAGAGTCCATCATACTTTGAAATAATATCAATATAATGACTTAATTTATATAGTTTATTAATATCAAAGCAAAATATTTAGTTATGTTATATAATCTATATCAGGCCTAATATGGAATGTAATGCAATATTAGAGTAGCACACAGCGTTTCAATTCAAGCAACATAAAGCCACTCAAGCTTTGTGAAGAGTGAAGGCAATAAAGCAGTAAACAATAAACATTATGCGTTCCTAAATTATTAGAATGCAAAATAAAAAATTACTGGACAAAACACCAATATAAAAGAACATTGGGAATAACAAGTCAACATGGTCTTGTGCTTAATTTTCTCGGAATCATGGTAGCCCAGGTATTAAAATGCAATACTTAAATATTTTAACGTTATTCACCCACTCTTGAGGGGATTTGATTGTTTTATTGTGATTACGAAAATACCAATATAAATACCATAAACAAAAACAGGAATTGAACCCATGGTCTCCCTCTGGCCGGGCGCGGACTATATAACTGGGAGTGGTGATTTAATAATAATTTGATATTCACTATATTATAATATCAAAATGCACCAATAATTCAGCAACAATTCACTACCGCGGTCTCGGTGGTCTTTTGGGAGGCATGGGTTCGATCCCCGGCCAAGGTTGGGTTTTGTAAATCTGGACTTAGCCCATTTATTGTGATATAATCTAGGGCTACTGATGTGTTTTAAGCCAAAAATGAATTAGTCTTATCAACTAGGTATGAATTTAATATATTAATATGAAGACCACTCTTTATTAAGATCTCACTGAATTACCTAAGTGAGAGGGAATGTGTTTTGTTTCCGTAATTTCTTGTAGATTCCTTACACGAAATAACGAATCAGTGCATGTGTTCAGTCACTTATCTTCCAATAAGTGGCTTCAGCATACACTCTAATGGCAAGTGGGTAGGTGGATTGTGGACAGATAATATTCAACGTACGAAATGTGTAACTAACAAAATAACAGTAGGTATAGTTGGTTACCAGTCGGCGTTTGATTACGTTTTCAGTGTCTCCAATGCATTTTTTCACGGAATGAATTATGTTTCTGTTAAAATATGATGTTGAAGACTAGATTCCATGTAGGTGCTGTTTGTTGTGTGCGCGATAGAACATCACAATACTTATCTCAATTAGTTAATTTCTTACGCGCGAGGATAGCATGTGTAGATTCTATCCTCACTAGCGCGTTTCCAGCGTTCGCCGCCAGAGTGGACATGAGAAGATGGAGCGCTCTATAGCCACATCCGGGTGCCCTTAAATTTTCGGGGTAGGTAAGCGCTGTTGTGAAATGTAAATGTGTCTACCACAATGTTAAGTTAATGAATGACGTGAGAAACTAGGGCGCTTCGACCGGTTAGGTCATATTGCGCCGCCTGTGATATTGGAAGTTGATTAAATGAGTTAATGGTGTGTTTGATGATACAGCCTATATTGTTGAGTGTTGAGAAAGAAGCGGAACAACATGTGGGACGAAGTGGAAGCTGAAAGACTGGGAAAACCGGGAGAGATGGTGGGAGCTATTAAACAGACCTCCGGTAGTGGAGGAGGTGAGCGAGGAAGAAGCTGGGGGAGTGGTTGTGTCAGGCCTGGCTACCCGGCAACGAAGATGTTAGCCCAAGAAACGGAGTACTACCTAGTGCACTACTGCTCCGCCCAACCCGATTTAATGTTTGAAATGGCTAGGGCATCACGGGCTTCGTGGAAATAGATCGTAAGAAACTGTGCATAAAATTACCATTTTTGTGACAAACGTGTCCGTGGAAAAAATGGAACCGGTTTGAAAAGTCTGAACCGGGTCGCTATAGAACCGGTTTGGAACCGGTTTCCGGGTACCCGATGTCATATCTTCACTAACTTATATGACAGAATGAATTCTGTCGAGTTTCCGAGTTATAATAAGTTTAATTACCAACGTTTTGGGCAATCTCCCTGATCATTATTAAGGTAACAACATACAAATAAAAAAACATAACGTAAACAAGCAAGACATAACCAAAGAATACAAAAACAAAACAAGTCGCACACAAAAAAGATTTTTTAACAATTGTCTTTCCTTCGAATTTTTTTGTTTGGCGGTATTTTGTACCGATTTGTACCGCCAAACGAAAAAATTCGCAGGAAAGACATTGTTAAGAAAAAACTCTCAGTCAGCCTCTAGAAAACTATGAAAATTAATGTCACAAAAACACAACTAGGCTCCACCTACGTTTAAATGGTGTGCTTGAGCGAATTGAAGTTTGAAATTATTTTAAAGTGGCGATATTAGCCATGTGCCTGATCAGAAAAAATTTAAAAAATAGTTTTGATTTTCTAAAAGAGCCAGGTTTCAAAGCCATTCACTATATTTTGACCTTGTAGCATATTTGGAGAAATAGAAAAACACAGTCGAATAGCCTTAAAGCTACTGCTACAGTATACGCGTTTCCAAGCAAAGATAGATGGCAGCACTAAAACGCAACATGTCGGACCGATCAGTGATAAAGGCGAGCTGCTTACGGTGGGCGCTGTATATTCAGTTAGGTTCAACTTGATTTTTGTTACATTTCTGATCATTTGCGAAAACATTGTTGGTTATATCATATCGCCCGCGTATTTTATTAGTTAAATTCGTAAGTTTTGGGGATCGGCTTTATTAAAAACGGGAATTTAATGGTATTTTTAATCACAACAAATAATTGAGATTATTTGATGATATCAGCTCGAAAAGAACAAACCAGTAACCACACTGTTAAACTATTAAATACAGAAACAAATGCATCAAATAATGTTGCAAATGATGAAGATCGATGATATTTTGCCAAGAAAATGTTGCCCACCAATACCGGGCTAATAATTTCAATAATTTACTTGATATCTAAAAATCAAAAGAGCTTCTAGCAAATTATAGCCCTACACTTGTTTTGCACGTTTTCTACATCGTTTTACAATGTAAACGCAATCGGAGTAGGCCTATATATATATATATTTATCTACTATACACTTAGGACTACTGTTTTTTTTAAATAGTATACATTTTATTAAAAGTAGGCCTATTGAATAGCTGATGGCCTATTTTTATTATTGTTTTGTATGTCAAAAATGGCATGACGCGTCATTCTGCAGACAGCTTTAAAATCTTGTAGGTCATATCATTATACTTATTCTATTGTAATAATATAAATCGTATTTATTATAATATTATGTAATAAATTAACAATGACGGTAAATGGTATAGGACCTATGTAGGCCTACATTAATTATATTAGGTAGAAAGGAGTTGGGACTTGTGCATAGGCCCTAATACAATTATTATGACTTTATTTATATTAAATTATCATAATAAACTAAAGAAGTATATATCTCAATTAAAAGTGCCATGAGAAGCGAGCAATACTGTATGTTTGTGTTGTGTTTACTATGAGTTGTGAACATTCTTGACGGTTTGAATTTGATTTAGTATTTATCGTACCCTGTTAGCCTATATTTAGTAGGCCTATATAGCCTATAAATACCAATGATTTATTGCTAGGAAAACGCTTAAGTCCTGCCGCGTTGTTGGATGAGCGTAATTGGTGCATTGAGCTGCCATGTGTAATGCGGATTTTTTGTTGTTCTGTAAAAAAATTATTACTTAGTTCAAGATTTTTTTTAAATGAAATTAAATAAAATAAAAAATAAACTTTTTTTTTTAAATAATCTTAATTTTAAAAAAAGAAAAAAATTGAAAAATTGCGATTTTTATAAGAAATAAGTATTCGATTGCGCTCAGTTTTCACACAAATATATAAATTCATAAAATAAAGGTTGTGAAAAAATAATTACAATAGGATATAAAGCATGTAGGTGTTATAAGTCAAAAAATTGTTTTAAAATAGAAAAAACCCGCAAAATTTCTATTTTCATGAAAAATAATTTTTCGATTGCGCTCAAATTTCACACGAATATCTAAATTCATAAAATTAAGGTTCTGTGAAAAAATAATTGAAATCGGATAAAGCATGTAGGTGTTAAGAAAGGTTTTAAAAATCGAAAAAAATTGTAAAATTGCGATTTTCATGAGAAATATTTTTTCGATTGCGCTCAAAAACGTGGCAGTTCTAAGTTCAGAGATTTCGAAGGCCTCCATAAAATTTCATGGCAATTGGAGTATCGGTTTAGCCGGAATCGTGTTCACAAACACACAAAAATACAAAAAAGAAAAAAGAAAAAAAAAAACATTCCGGATTTTTTTCTCCAGTGTAGTGAAATGGAATCTTCGCTTCGCTCATCCAATGATATTACAATTAGAGAATTGTAATATGGATACAAATGCCATCCTCGGTGTCTCATAGTAGTAATATTATTCTGGTGGACATGGTCTCGAACCCCCGCATATTAAAGAGCAATTTTATCATGTTGGTGCACCCCTATGCTTTTGATTATCATCAATTAACAACATTTTGGGAGAGCAACGACAATGTACCTGTGATTGTACATAGTGACAAACACGGAATGACATGTGTTCTTCAGGTAGGGTCTAAGCACATAGCGGGCTCCTCCGACTATCACTGATCGGACAGTTGCATTTTTCGCCACCAGGTAGCAACCCCTTTGCTTGGAAACGCGTATTGGCCAGGGCCTATTGTAGAGCGCAGCTGGACGCTGTTTGCGCAGCTGCAAAAGTCATTTGTGCAGCTGCAAGTTGTGATTTGACTAAAAGAATAAAAATAATATTTTTATTAAATTAAATTTATATATTTTCGATGATATTATAATAAGTATTTGACAAGTATTTTCTAATTTGAATGAAAATGTCTTCACATATACCTAACTTTCCAATACTATTGAATTATGCACGTTTCCTGAAGAGGTAAACACTAGTGGAACGATTTTGGAACTAGTGGATTTCGCAAAATAGACGCAACAATAACCGCTCTGATAGGACCCCAACGACCAGAAGACAAGAATATTTCAAAGGGGTATTTCCAGACGCAACAGGCAGAGGCTGAACACGATGCCACTGTTTTTTTTGTTTTTTTTTGTTTGTTTGGAGCTCCATCTCAAGGTCCGGCCCCCAAGATACCGAAGGCTTTTTAAATCTAAAAAGTTGTTTCCTTTTCTTGTTTTTTTTTTTTTTTTTTTTTTTATTTTAACTGTATTGTTTAGTGTTTAAATTGAATAGGCCTAATACAGCCATTTTTGATTCAAAGTTACTAAATATACACTTACGACCAAAAGTCTTGTCCAATATACGAAATTAAATAATTAATTAATAAACATTGGGTTGATAATTTTCTTAAATACCTACAATTTAGTAAAATATGCACTACCGGTACCTACCATACATTCATAGGCCTACATCTAGGTATATTTAGTAAACATGTAAAAATCTGTAAACTTAAAATTTGGCTCTTTGACAGGGCTTCAGTCTGAAAGTGTTTGTTATGATGTTATGCTTTTATCTATCAAGATTTCCACTTTTCTACCAAATCCTGCAGTGTGAGAACACTTCAAACTGTACTGTAAAATTAATAAAATATATCTAAGGACCCTCTCTAAAGCAATTTAAACACGTTCTTGAGAAGAAGAAAAATTTCCCTGCGGTGCTAAACTGTGGGGCAGCGCCCCCAGACCCCCCAGCAGTTCCTCTTATTAAGTGGGCGTTGTCCGGTTCTCTCCCGTCAGCGTGGTATAGGCGATTAACCCGTGCTAAATGTTTCGTAAGCGATAGCGCGTAAACCCGACCACGGACCGGAATTATATTCATTATCATCTTTCCTCTTTGCGTTGATATACATAACTCTGCTCTATCACAAATATTAATGACATTTGTTTTGAGTTGAAGTGAACTCTACATTTACACTGTTGCCAAATCTTCCAAACTGCTGATGAAAAAGCACGTAAAAACATTTTGTCCGTGGCATCAGCACAACATTTGGTATCCGACTTGCTTTGTGGCTACTGTGAGGTCACTGGGTTGTACTAGATTATACATTACTTCCTCATGTCCCAACAAAATCTTGAATGCAAAATACGTCTAGCAACCATTGACAGGCGAGTGGTATGCGAGGATGCCACAGCTGCACACAACGTGGCTGCGTCTCGCTTAGGTTGCCGCTCAGTCAGAGTACATTTGCGACAGCGCGCAAACATGGGTCCATTTAACTAATAATAGTTTCAATTTAGGAAGCGTCATCGAGCAAAGTAGGATGCCATCATCTTCACAAAATTATTCATCTTGTGATGTTATTGGTTTAGATTTCTATTGCACGAGTCAAAAGATACGGCGAGTTACATTTTCGTACCATGCTAACGCTTGAGCAATTATCCTTAAAATAGGCTCTGGTATTGGCCTAGGCCAAATATTAATTCATCCCATTCTCTGTTGCAGGTTCAAACTTTTCCATGCCAGTTAGACCAATCTACCAAGACCTAGGGTTAGACGTCAAGAATTGGTCAACCCATCTTTAGAATATTCTAAAGAAAAGACTGCTTCTATTTTGTACCTGAATAGTTCCACCTTTCACCTTCCAAAATGATGTCCGGACCTGTCCAGTTCAACACCCCGCCCCCACCAATAATGCCAAACCTCTCGGTTCCCCCTCCCGTGGGTCCACCCCCCACAATGCCCTCCACCCATTACCAGCAATATTTCCACCCCTTCCACAATCGGGGAGGGGGAAATCGGAACTTCTTCCAGCCTTTCCGGCCATATCCACGTACTGGGCCACCAGGAGCAGCAGGGCTAGATGAATTTGATGGGAAGCGCCTCCGGAAGTCAGTTATGAGGAAAACAGTTGATTATAATGCAGCCATCATAAAAATGCTTGAGGTTAGTAACTCTTCTTTTCAGGCTCCCTATTATTTAACTTTACTGGATTGTATTCGTACAAGCTGATCTCGAAAGCGATGTCATAGATGTGTAACTTTCAATTTAATTGATCTGGAAACACTCCTGTCTTGGGTGTACTAATTGATTATGGAAAATGGAAATCAACCAAGATGTTATAAAGTTATCCGCCTCGTTAGCTTGGGGGTAAAGCACCCGACTGGCAATCGGGAGATTGGGATTCACGACCCAGCTAAAATGTTTTTTTTTAATTTCTTTTTGATTTCCATAATCAGTGCGGTGTGTAACCGCGATGCAAAGATGATCCAGAGCACTTTTTGCATTTGTTTTAGAGGCCGGAAAGATCGCAAGCAGCACTGTAGATCACAAAGATCGTAAAGGCAACCTAGCCTACATCATCCAGTAGGCCTTGTATAATCTACTTTGGTTGATGTGCCAACTAGGCTAGGCTCCAAGCTGCTTGACTTTGGAGAAAGGACTTTCTTTAATATTTGTTTGCATTTTCTTGCAGTTATTTGGTTTCATTTTTTTTTTTTTTTACAACATTCTAAACAAATTGTTATTTTTTATCAAAACACAAGTGTCAACAATCCAATAATTATTGTCACTGTAAGCACCACTAGTCATGTAAAAACGCCAGCTAATGTTGTGGTAAAAAAGAAGGCGCTAATCTAGAAAGTCACCGTCTATTGTAGCCAATTCTAGCTACTGTGCTGCTTGCAAACATTCCAGCCACTAAAATTAGAAGCTGCCCTCTTTATCTGCTAGCTAGATCGCATTGGTGTCCCTTTGCATCGCCAATATGGTCTATAGTATTAAGGCGCGTCTACATCCACTTAGCGCCCGTCAATTAACACACGCAAATTACACAAATTTGGTTGCTGTTTTCATCCACTTTCTAAAATCAAGCTTCAACCAATCACAACCGTCCGTGATTCGTCCTTGTTTACGTGGGAAAAATCTTGCCGCTATTCAAAACATTTTGGGTCATGAAAAGCGCTCTAGCTGCCTGCCGATTCTATTTATTAATTTCTTATTGACTGTGATGGTCGAAGTTGACGAAACTGCTTAGCTTTTATTGCTCGTGTTGGCCTATATTGCAGTGATTTGTGATTATTTAGGACTAGGGCCTAAGTTTAGGGTAGGTTAAATCCTAAAACATGAATCACTTGCCACTACAAGCACATGCTTCCGCAATGCCCATCCAAACATTTTCTTTTTTCATTGCTTCCTTGTAGTCTGACCTTCCCTTATTGTTGGATGAGCGTAGCGAGCAAAGCGTAGATTCCATTTCACTACACTGGAGAAAAAAAATCCGGAATGTTTTTTTTTGACTTTTATTTTGTCTGCGTAACTTCCGGCAAACGAACTCCAATTGTGATACTGGAGAATCGAATCTTCTAGAACTGCCACTTTTGAACACAATTGAAAAATTATTATAAAATTTATTTTTCTCTAAAACTCTTCAACAAATTTGAACTAAAAACGGCAAACTTCTTAGTAATTAACATCGGTTTCTCATAAATTTATTACTCATCTTAAAATTACGCTATGTCGACATTGTCCCAAAAATACAAACGTTTGCAAAGCTCCAAATTATTAACACTGTTCACAGCGTATGAAAGACCGTCATCTTAAAATCTACGATAGTTTGGCCTAGGTCCCACAAGATCGAACGCTGATAGGAAGCAATTAGGTTTGTAAAACAAGATGACTCGATGATCGATTTATAGAAGGAAGTCTTTGCGAAACGCTTTTTCAGCGTTGTTATTAAGCGTAAATTTTAAGTCGAAAAAAACATTAAAATTGCGATTTTCATGAGAATAGTTTATTACCCAAATTTTAAAAAGATAAATATAAATTTCGTAAAATTAATTTCTGAGAAATAATTTTACATTCTGAATATTTCAGCAGTATATAATTTCCAAAGAAATTTAAAAATTGAAAAAATCGTAAATTGAGATTTCATGAAAAGTATTTTTGATTAGCTCAAATTTACAAATAAATTATAAAATAAAGTATGATTTTAAAAATAATTTTCGATTAATGCTCAAAAGTGGCATTCTAAGTTCAAGTTTTCAAAAGGTCTCCAGAAAAATTTCATGACAATTGGAGTTCATGATGGTTTCGCCTGATCGTTTAAGCAGTACAAAATCAAGGAAAAAAAAAAGTTCCGGAATTTTTTCTTGCATTTGGAGAATTGGATCTTGCCTAATCGTAACAATCAAAAATAGCTATTATTGTCAAACGGTGAAAAAATATTTTGTCCAGTGGAAGCCGTGAATTTGTTCTGTACGACTGCGTCCAAATTCAAATATTAATTTTTAACGAATTTTTGGGTTCGTCACGTCGATTGCGTCGGGGCCTGACAGGGTTGGCTTGGTCGCTTTGATTTAAAGTCCCCCACTGAAAATCAGTTATATAACTGAGTGGGTAGACTCTAAATAAAATTTATTTATTTATTTATCAAATGAACGGAAAGTTTTAATAGGGTGAACTTTTTTGAGCATTGTGTGGCAGGGGCGGATTGGGCCGCCGGGCAACCGGGCGAATGCCCGGTGGGCCGGTCTGTTGGTAGGGCCGGTCAATGCTTAGTCTGAGTATAAAGACGGCGTCGTATCAGTAATTTTGAAAGGTTGACCAAAATGTTGAATACATGTATTTATATATTTTATTATAAAACATAGAGTCTAACGAAGGGGTCTGCGGGTAGCACTTTTTAGGTTCGGGTAGTTTTCGGGTTCGGGTAGTAAAAAATAACTAATTTCTGGTTCGGGTCGGGTATTTTTTCCACCAAAAATAACTACGAATTACACATTATAAATTAATGCAACATTTATTGTTGCAATTTTTATTTGCAATTAAAAGATTTAACTATGGTAACTATTAAGCCCATGGCCTGACTAAACTTACAAAAAAGAATTGATGGTAATTAAGTTATAATTATTCACATTAATTATTAATTTAGGGACCCTGAAAAAAAGCAATTAAACTAAAGTCTTCATTTCGTTATAAAAATCTTTAATTTCGGTTTAAAAACTCAAAATAAAGGATCCATTTCGCATAAAAAATTCAATTATTTCAAATTATTTTTTCGAATTTCGCTTATTTTCAAACTTCCCGCCGTTTTTCCCGCCGTTAAGTTTCAAATGTTGGTACTTCGTAGATCAAGAAACAAAGTTTCTATAGTTTGTATTTGTTATGTTGCCGACCCTGTGAGTAGCAGCTCAACAGCTGTTGTACTTGTGTGGCCTATTATTGTAGTGGCCTATTTTCTCGCAAAAATATAGTAGGCCTACATAGCCCTACTTGGAAAATGGGGAAAAAAACTGCCGATTTCGACCAAATTTCGTGAAAAACAATAGAACTGGCTGTATTTCGCCTTAAAAGTAAAACCAGTCTTATTTTGCTCCATTTCGCGATCGTTTTTTGACGATTTAAGGGTCCAAAGAGGTTAGCAATTTAGGCCTAGGCCTACCCGAAAAAAACCCGATTTACATTTATAAAAGCCCGAATTTCGGGTATGCTTCAAAACCCGAAATTACCCGAAATTTCGGGTACCCGCAGACCCCTAGTCTAACGATTATATCTAACTACAGTTTGTCCCACCATATCCTGAGCCCGGCGTTTTAGGGTTCAAAGAAACTAGGATGTCGCCTGCTCTATTATGAAAGGTTGTAAACCCGTCCGAATTTGACGGGAAGGATGGGCCTCTCCGTAATAACAAAGTACAATCACATCCGATGCAAGTTGGTTGCAACCTCCCGAGTATCGAAAACCACTTGTATGTAGGCCTGGGTTTAGTGGTTTACTCTTCTTGCTGCGCCTACATTACTATAATGCCGCGCAAGATCAACGTTTCAATTACACTCGCTCCATCAATATCATCCCCATACAGGATATAGGGCCAAGGTCGCACTGGACGTGACTTTACTTTACTGCTCTGCGAAGTCCACTTCAGCTGTCAAACTGTGATACGTTTACAATGCGACCACCACAGCCTGCGCTCTTTGAACCCACAAAAACGCCGGGCTCAGGATATGGTGAGACAAAGTGTAGGAAGCTTCGCAAACGCTTTTTTAGGCGCGTTGTTGGATGAGCGTAATTGTTTAAGGGGTTGTTTAACTGAAAATGTATGAAAAAACAGCAATTTTGCATTAATATTGTTTTAATTGTTTTTTAAGTTTACTTTTTTATTTATTGACTACATTAATTTATTTTATGCTGAAAAATAAATAAACTGAACCTTTAGCCTATGTTACACTCAAATTTACAAAAAAACAACATATTATCTCAAAACTTTTATTCTAGCACATTTGCTAACATTTTTTCCTACTTCTTCTACAGTTTTTAAGATAAAAGGATAATTTCTTTTTTAATATGCTCACAAGTTTTATTCTGACAAATTCACCAGACACTTTTTGATGAGATTTATAGTTTTTTAATTAAAATATGGGAAATATAGATTTGTTACAAAAAACATACATTTTCCAACAATGCAAAGGAAAAAAATCATATTTATCAAACAAATCGAAAATTATAAAATTCGTCTGGTAAATGTTTAGATGTATTAAATAAATAAACTAGGGAAACGCCAAAGTCGTTGTTGGACGAGTGAGTGAGCCATGTGTTGAGTACCCGGTAACATTTCTTTTCTTCCCCTTACCTTAGACCTCCCTATAGCCTATCATAGGCTACAGTGGAGCATTTTGGCCTAAACTATGGCCTAAACTTTTACACAACTCCCGGAACAACAATCTACCATTAAGCAATACCCGGCAGTCACACGGAATATTCAGTTGAAGACTGCCAACAACAGCAACCTCCGGCACAGTGATTTCCACCAATACCCTATTATTTATACGAATATAATTATCAAACTTAAATGCAAATGTTCCCGGGTCGGCGGGTACTCACCACATGACTCGCTCACTCGTCTTACTACGACTTTGGCGTTTCCCTAGTCTAGTTGGCTAAAGCGCCCTTGTAGCCGAAATGTGGGAGACGTGGGTTCAATCCCCTGGTCGGGAAAGATTTTGTAATTTCTAGATTGTATTTAAAAAATAATTAAACATGTTTTGAAATGCATATAACGCAGTGTAGTCCATCATCTGTGGCAATAGGGCCTACTATGGTAAACATAGCCAGTACGAAATACGTGAAAATATGCATTGCATATAAGCGGAATTTGGGGGTACCTTGACGTCCAACATTCGACTGACCTTGCATGGGCACGGCATTACACGGCCAGGCGAAAAACAAACAAAAAATATATTTTCAAAATCTAAAACATTGTCGTTAAAATAATTTCTAAACATTGGAAGTCTATTTTTCAGTTTATCATTTCTTGTAGGTTTAAATCGCAATGAATCTTGCTGAATTTGTTAGCAGTTCTTAATAAACTCGTACCGGATGTCTGTTTAAAATTTCAGCGCAATCTGTTCAGCGATTCGGCTGATTTTCAACGTACACACACACACGCACGCACGCAGAAAAACAATTAGGGCCGTTTAAGTCGAATGGAAATCACTACGTTCGCTACGCTCACTCGTTCAAAAAAAATAAATAAATTTTATTTAGAGTCTACCCACTCAGTTATATAACTGATTTTCAGTGGGGGACTTTAAATCAAAGCGACCAAGCCAACCCTGTAGGCCCCGACGCAATTGTTTTTTAATCTAAAACACCTTTTACTTTATAAAAAAAAATGAAAATTGTAAAAGCCTTAGCATTATCGCAGCATCATAGCAAAATCGTAAAATTGCAATTATTTAGAGAAATAATTGTTTCATTGCGCTCAAATTTCACACGAATTAATTAATTCATAAAATTAAGGTTATGTGAAAAAATCATTACAATCGGATAAAGCATGTTGGTGTTAAGGGTCGAAGAATGTTTTAAAAATTTTAAAAATCGTAAAATTGCAATTTTCATAGGAATTTTTTTTTGATTGCGCTCAAATTTCAAAAGAATATATAAATTCGTAAAATTAAGGTTCTGTGAAAAAATCGTTACAATCGGATAAAGCATGTAGGTGTTATAAGTCGAAGAATTTTTATAAAAATCGAAAAAAATCGTAAAATCGCGATTTTTATGAGAAATATTTTTTCGATCGATTTTTCGAACCGTGCAGTTCTAAGTTTAGAGATTTCGAAGGCCTCCAGAACATTTCATCGCAATTGGAGTGTCGGTTTAGCCGGAATCGTGTTAACGAACAGACAAAAATACAAAAAAAACATTCCGGATTTTTTTCTCCAGTGTAGTGAAATGGAATCTTCGCTTCGCTCATCCAATTGACTTAATCCTGTTATACTACCTGTGTCTTCTAGTCAAAACAATGCAGAAAGGATATTCAGATAAGTTGAAACAATACTTGTTGTAATATTAGATGTTAGTCGACTACTACAACTTGCTTAGGACAACCATATTTAGGTTATCGGCGCACGCTCTCAAGCCATGAGCTAAGAATTTTTACAAACATCCGTCTTTACATTAAAACTCACAAAATCCACGCTTTTTGATTGTTACAAAAATTTCGGGATATAAAGGCAACACGCTAAAATAGGATAGGATAGGACGCGAATGGGTGCCTGAAGGTATGCAGTGTCAGTGGTATGCAGTGCCAGTGGCATAATTAGGGAGGGGCGGGATAAGGCCCTCAAAATGTATTTTTAAGCCTAGAAGTCGGGAACTAACTAATAATATGTCCAAAAAAAGGCGAAAAGGCCTCCGGCGGCTGGGGCTTCGCCCCAGACCCCGCGGTTTTCCGCTCATGATTTTGGGCCGCTCACATCAGATTGCCCGGGCCGGTTTTCTTCCCCAATCCGCCCCTGTTGTGTGGCGTTGCATACCGAGCGTTAGTACAATGTAGTGTAGACGGCTCAATAAGAATTGCACAGGGCCAACTCGCAGCGCAGCTTGGAATCGTTAATTGACGGGCGCTAAGTGGATGTAAACGCACGCGCCTTTATGGTTAGAGATGTGCAAAAATTGTGAGAACAAAATTTGTATTTTTTAAGCTTGCAACAATCCTTTTAAATTCAGTTTGCACATGAATCACCTGATTTGTGATTGAATAGGACCAATTTCCGATTCACAAATATTATATTTGCGATATTTTAGTTGAAACCATGAACTAGTAACGAAATTAGTAATTAGGGGCTACAACTTAAATCGCAAATTAGGTCTCAACATTTTAAACTCGCTCCGAAATTAGCTAACTTTATCAGCAAATTGTTTTTTTGGTAGGTGGCTAAATAACGAAAATCACAAATTTTAATTTTTAAGTCCCGAATTTTCAAACTTTAAAAAAATATTTTTGTACAACTCTAATTATGGTAGGTAAACAGACTTGTGAGTTGTGACTCATCGCTTTCGAGTTCTGCTTGTGCGATTGCCGTTCGAATCCAATCAAGTGGATCTTGTAGAGTGTACAGATAGGCCTAAGCATTATCAGCTGGGATAGGCCTAAATGTCTTCTTATAGATTTAATCGTTTTTTTACCCAATACCAGTACAAGTCTAGACCCCAGCAATGAGGAGGTAGGCCTAGTTAAAATGAATCTATTGGTGCACCAATAGCTAGGCCTAGGCCTATATTGCCCTCAAATACTTCATGAACAGCAGCCAGCCTAGGCCCATGCATAATAGATGACGTGGACTGACATTGGTTAGTGTCAATGTCATGTAGGTACAGGTCTTCATGTTCTACGGTCACATCAGGGTTTTCAAAATTGTTAATGTTTTTGTTTTGTTAATTTTGGTTGCTTAGCATCTCCATTGTCAATTAGTAGGTACGTAAAGAAGAAGAAAAAAAATTGTTTACATGTAATTAGTCGCCAGGGCCTAAATTCTAGGCGCTGTGGCGACCTGGCGCCTGGGACTTTTCAACCCCTGCCCTACAAGTCCGTATACTAAGCCTATATATATATTTTTTTAAATATTGACGTCGAGGCAAGTGGTTCTCATAATTTGAATGGGGGCGCGAAGCTTTGGTAGGTGGGGCACCGAGATGGGCAAATAGTAATACTAATAATAATTACAAAATGTAAAATAATGGACTAAAAAATATTAATTTTACTATCGCACAAGGACAACCATACGTGTCCTCGACCAACTGGTTCCCACATGCCAAGGGAAGGTCTTGTTGCACAGATAGCTGTCACAAGGGGGGGACCCTTGAGTTTCCAACAGTCTGTGTTTGAATTGTCCCAATGTTTGTGTACAATGTACTCTTTTTTTTGCACCACTCAGGCTCGAGTGTGGCAGCGAGACTTCCGAGATCGACGCGCTCTACAGCCAGATGTCCTATTCTACCCAAATATGGAGCCTCCTTCAAGTTACGTGGACAATGCTATAAATGCGGTATGTTGGCCTATGCAGTACTACGCATGTTATGATTTTTGTACTAAAGACCAGATCTGCCAAAAGATCCAGTTACATTTAGTTATCTGCCAGTTCTAGGTAGATGACTAATGACTGAGATATTCCACCAACTTTAATCCGGACTTTAAATCCTGGTTACTGCCTACCGGTACCATGGAATATTTCTGACTTAAATGTTCAGTTTACTAGGAAAACGCTTAAGTCCCGCCGCGTTGTTGGATGAGCGTAATTGGTGCATTGAGCTGCATTGAGTTACGCGGATTTTCTGTTGTTCTGTGAAAAAATCATTACTTATTCGAAGATTTTTTTTAAATTAAATTAAATTAAATTAAAAATTAACTTAATTTTTTTAATAAATCGTAATTTTTACGTAATTTTAAAAAAGAAAAAAATCGAAAAATTGCAATTTTCATAAGAAATAATTATTCAATTGCGCTCAAATTTTACACGAGTATATTAATTCATGAAATTAAGGTTCTATAAAAAAATCATTACAATAGGATAAAGCATGTAGGTGTTATATGTCAAAGAATTGTTTTAAAAAAGAAAAAACCCGTAAAATTTCGATTTTCATGAGAAATAATGTTTCGATTAAGCTCAAATTTCACACGAATATCTTAATTCATAAAATTCAGGTTCTGTTAAAAAATCATTACAATCGGATAAAGCATGTAAGTGTTATAAGTCGAAGAATTTTTTTAAAAATCGAAAAAAAATCGTAAAATTGCGTTTTTTATAAGAAAAATTTTCCCGATTGCGCTCAAAAACGTGGCAGTTCTAAGTTCAGAGATTTCGAAGGCCTCCATAAAATTTCATCGCAATCGGAGTATCGGTTTAGCCGGAATCGTGTTAACAAACACACAAAAATACAAAAGAAAGAAAAAAAAAAAAACATTCCGGATTTTTTTCTCCAGTGTAGTGAAATGGAATCTTCGCTTCGCTCGCTACGCTCATCCAATAAACAAAAGTTCAATACAACTAATGAAACATTGCTCAATCCCTTGCCTTTGGCGTTTTCCTAGTTGTAGCAAGCAGCATTTCAAGTACTTATGTGCTACTTTACCGTACTTCTCAAGCACTATGGTTTCAGCATAGACTAAGTTCCTCGAAATATTTCATTTTAGTTACGGTAGTGGTGAACATCAATACTTATTCATTATCGATATTAGTAGCCTACCTAAATGAAGCCTTAATGAAATTCAAAACAATACTACCATACAATCTCATGCCACTCGCTGCCTCGTACTGTCTTGTGTTGTATTTGTTTTTGCCTCCCGCAATCGGCTAAGTTTGCTGCCAAACATAAATCTTGAGTAAGACACCTTGTGACCTATCTTGTCTGCCCAAGCAGGAAATACAAATGACATGTTTCAGGACATTTCAACCAATTATTGATATTTTGATTATCGATTATGAATGACTTGATTATCAATTATCGAGATTTTAGACAATATTGATTATCGTTATCGATAATATCAATTATCGTGTGCTTCCCTTATTTTAGGTGTAATGTAATAGTTTACGGAACAGTAAGTGTTATGTTTTGTTCTGTGTGTCGTTGCCAGGTGGTGACTCGCTTTGTGAAGACTGCCACGAACAAGATGCGCTGCCCAATCTTCTGCATGGCGTGGACACCCGAAGGCCGGCGGTTAGTGACGGGAGCGTCGTCGGGAGAATTCACACTCTGGAATGGACTTACATTTAACTTTGAAACAATTCTTCAGGTACTGGTCTACGCAAATTTGATAGTTACTGTGTTAGATATGCTATGTAACTTTTTTTACAAATGTAGGTAGCCTAGATTTACTAATATAGGCCTATCAATAATTGACATTAAGAAACCAAGTAACCAACCACTCATCATTGGTGAGTGATGATGAGCATTAGGCTTCTCAAATGGGAAGTTATGATCATTCCGTTAGCTGGGAGATCTGGGTTCAATATCCGACTTCGATAGATTTTTTAAATTTTTGGATTGATTTACATTTTCCATATATGGGACCCGTAATAATAGTCTGCTGGTACACTGTTAAGTACGTTATCACGGACATAAAAAAAACGCATGGAATAACGGCGCATAGAATTAACATTTTGGTAGGGGTGGACGAACGTTCGAAAACTCTGAGCCCGAGCTGAGCTCTTTTTGAAGTTCTGCTCTGGCTCGACTTTTTAGGCTTGAGTATTGAACAAGTGGGTCAAAGTATCGAAATTAAAAAATAATAAAAAGAAAAACCAAAAACCCTAACTGTTTGATGTTTGTTCTCAGGCCCATGACAGTCCTGTCCGTACGATGGTGTGGTCCCATAATGATGTGTGGATGGTGACTGGCGACCACGCGGGCTACGTGAAATACTGGCAGAGCAACATGAACAACGTCAAGATGTTCCAAGCACACAAGGAGGCTATTCGTGGGCTCAGGTAGCTACAATCACCAACACAATTCACTTGTAATAATAAATTGACGCAGATCTGATATACCTCCTGTCTCAATTCCGTGGGCATGTGTAATATCTTGGTACAACATTTTGCAGCTCAAATATTAGGGAGGTTAGCCGATAATAATATCTTAAAGTTAAATATCATTTTTGTTTGTGGTTGGGGAAAGGAGAGAGGAGAGAGAGATTTGACGTGTTAAAAGCACTAAGTCCCATGACAATTAAAAAAACTGGGTAGGAATGGAATAATTAATTTGCTTCACAGGTGTAGGCCTATCATCATCATTATCCATCGCTGTTTCGTGCTTTTGGCAGGGTCAGCTTGGGTTTAGCAACCAAATTTTTCCAATTCTTTTTATTCTCCCACAATTGGGAATGCTCCTAAATTATTTTTTTAATATATTCGTAACGTTGTTACTAAAAAAAAAAAACGATTCCCAAAAAAAGTCCGTCGATAAATGTTTTTTACTTGGTTTTATGAGGGTGTGAATATTCGTGTTTAAATTCCGCGCGTAAACAGGCCTAGCTGACTGTGACATCCATGTGACGTCACATAGAAGTATCGTTTCGTCAGTGTGCCGGTAGAGGTTCCACCGCCTATGAAATTCATTGGTTCCTAGTCAATTCCTAGCAAAGGCAGTGGGCCCAAGGTCATGGTTACCATGGAAACCAGAGTCGATAAAGACGGTTCCCCGGATTAGAGTCGGTAATAGATCAAACAAAGTACAATGTTGAATAAACAAATTTGCAGATGAGTAAGGTATTATTCGTTGACAATGCATGTTATATTATGTATACATTTTTATATTATACATTATCATTATTAGGTGTAGGCTCATGCCTCAGACGAAACTATTAACTACTAGAACATTACATACTAGAACACATACATAACATAACTATTAGAACATATTAAATTGCTTGACATAGATTTGACTACATTCAGTTCCAGCCGGCGAGCGTGTGGTGCAGTGCGCGCGCGGAGATTTATTCATCTATTACTTTGTCGTGACGTCACGCAATGTATGGAGCGTTTTAGTCCTGCTTCGCCACTAGCCAATTTAAAACCTTCATAAATACGCCAAAAATCGTTAGTTTTTAAAATAAATTTATATTTGTGAGTATTTCTTATTATATTTTATGTAGGGCTGTGCGAACGGGAGATTTCAATTCGAGTCGAGTACGAGTTCGAGTTCAGTCAAATGTTCGGTTTTCGAGTTCAATTCGAGTTCAAATCGAGTTTATTTCCAAATTGAGAAAACGTATTCTCCATTTCAAACTTTCTACTAGGCCTATCAAACAAATTCTTCAGTTTTAAAGCCTAGGCCCAGGCGTAGGGCTAGGCTTATCTCCTGGGTCAAATATTTTAGGTTATGGAAACCTAGGGCCTAGGCCTACAACTAACCTTGGTTTTGGAGGGTGCTATAGGCTAGGTCTAGGCCTATTGTACAGTGATAGGTGCGTTTTGATATGTCGATGTGAGTTTGTAAGCCTAGCTAGGGCCCAAGATCTGTAAAATATACTAGGCCTAATCTTGATCAGAAGAAATTCTGTCAACTAGGCCTAGGCTAGGCCTACCTGTTGTCACTGGTACTGTCACGCCGTGTGTTGTTTGAATGTTTTCCTGCATTGTGACAAGTGTTCCATCTCATGAATATTTCGAAATTGTATTTTATGCTAGGCCTATGCTTTAATGAAGAAATTACGCCCAAGCCTAGTCCGCCGCATATTTTTACGAATCATCTGGCTCCTCTGCTCTCGCCTTGTGAATCGTGGCCATTTTTGTTGTCAACAACATACATCTCGGACACAAAAGTGGTGATACACGGTAGACGTCAATGATTTCACAAAAACAGCCAATCAACGCTCGCATGTGACGTATGACTAGCTCCAATTGGATCTCGCAAAGTTCAGCCGGCCAATCATAACGAGTTTCACGTCAGAAGGAGTTCGACTATCGTGTATCACAAACTTTGCCGCGTGTGCTGCTATCTAACGGAGGAAACACGCAACTTTTGACGGTCGGTAATTGAAAATGCTGTTTTTACCGACACTCGAATATTCGAGTTCAAAATAAATGAAACTCGGATTTGTTCGAACTCGCCGTGAACTCGACTCGTACTCGAAAATTCGAGTACTCGCACAGCCCTAATTTTATGTTAATGACAATTAAGTCGCATACTAGAGTTGAGGAGCATTCCCTATTGATCTCTTCCACAAAGGCCTATATTTTCATTACAAATGCAATTTTAAATAGGTATCAAAAATTAATTTAAAATTCCAAAATGGTAGGGATGTGCGGGTACCCGAAAAACGGGTAATTTTCAGGTAGATAAAATTACCCGACCTCGGGTCGGGCCGTCAATTCCTACCCGAAAAAGTCGGGTCGGGTAGAAGTAATAAAGAAACACGCCAATCTGCTCCTTTTTAAACCTCCCGCTCACACGCCAAACGAACAGCTGACGTCGGAGCGGACCAATCGCTACGACGTGGGCGCGGCTATGCTATGATGCTGTGTCCTTGGCTCTTCCCGTCTTCCGGCGCTGTCCCCGCTGGAGTAATAGGCCCTAGGCCCCTACTGACCGTCATTACTCGTCTTCTGGTTATTCAACGCTAATAACGGCATAAAGCAAGTTGAATATTACGTACGTGGGCGAATGGTGAAAAAGAAACAACGCTAATAAACATCGTCTAATGCCTAGGCGACAGGCCTAGAAGTCCGATCTAGTGCGCATCGTTGCGCGCAGCAGAGCGTTGGGCGGAGTCAGACCGAAAGGCTGGTGCAAACGCGCGATTTCGTCAGATGCATGGCTGGTACAAACGCATGATTTCGTCGGCCGGAAGTGAAAAATACGCGATCGCATCGGTTTTTCTTGGGGTTTTCGTATCGGAAATATTAGAAAACGATTGTTACGATATTATTTCCGAGAATAACGAACGATTGATGCAGGAAAACGATAATAGCAGGGTTTCACTGTACTAGGCCTAGGCCTACTCAAGCAAAAGTTCATAAGACGCCGATTTGGAAGTACTTTGTGTCAACACAGCCCAGAGTGGCTACCTGCAACCAATGCAAAACTGTTTTGTAGGAAATTTTTTTTTTAAAAATAAATTCACAAATTAAAAAAAAATTCACTACCCGAGCCCGACCCGAGGGTACTTCAATTACCCGAGCCCGAGGGTACTTTCAATTACCCGACCCGAGCCCGACCCGAGTTCAAAAACCACTACCGCACATCCCTACAAAATGGCAATTATATTTAGGCTAGCAGTCATAAAAAATATGATCAAAAAGCACGATTTTGATATTGTTAAGTTGCCGTAGGCCTACTTTTAGCAAGTTTTTATTTTCACTGCAGCCAACCACGGAACAAAGAACACGCAATGTGAGAAACACTTTTCTGGTCTTCAAGGTTAGTGATGTCAATCTTAATGGCGGTGGAAGGCCTATGATAGAAAGAAACGTACAAGGCAGTGTTTATTGTAATTTACTGTAAACTTCTTCCGGTGTTGTTCCACATCTGTTTTGCACTTTTCCGCGTGATTTAATCATTTTGCGCGATGACGAGTATGAAAAAGAACGCTTTTACGTGTTTGATAAATTGAAAATGATTGTCAAATGAAAATATTGTAATGTACAAATCGACTGGGAAAGGAAAGATTCCTGCAAGAAACATGTTTTGTCTTAACACCACAGAATAGGCTAGCCCTTTGCGTAGGTATTGGTCTAGGCCGACCGTAAACTAGTGGCGAAATTACTGAAATAAGCTATTTTGTCTTTAAACGCAAATTAGGTCACGAAATTATAAAATTAAAAAAGAATTCAAAGTTTTGGTGGAGGTGCCGGGTATGTAGTCGAAATTGAATTAATCCTGGCTGGTACATATGGTAGAGGTGCCGGGTCATACAATGCGATTGTGAGATCGTAATAATTGTTTGTACGCAAGTAAGCTCAATATACCTACTTCATATCAAAATATCGACACTACACAAAAAATGCACAATTTCGTAATTTTGGTGGAGGTGCCGGCTAGTCGAACTTAATCCTGGTAAAAACTGTCGGAAACTTTGAAAACTAAAGTCTGAAATTGAGCTTAAAATTCAAACTGATTCTCACTCTCATGTGCTTGTTTTTCTTGAAATTAATCATAAATGATCCTGGAATTTGTAACACAAATAATTTTAAAACTAGTTATTTTATTTTATTTTTTTAAAGTTGCATTAGTACAAATGTTTTTTTTGGATGAGCGAAGCGAGAGTTTTTTTTTTTTTTTTTTTTTGTCTGTTTGTTGGCTCTCTACCGGGCAAACGGCATATGCGATCTTGATGAAAATTTGACAGGACCTTCGAAATCTCTGAACTTAAAACTTGCTACGTTTTGGGTACAATCGAAGAAATATTTCTCTATGAATATCGTACTGCAACGATTTTTTTTCCGATCTTAAGTGCGATATGTTTCGTGACATTTGGGCCGATTTTGACCAAACGGGTGGGCTACAACGTTCATATTTAACATGGACATTAAGGTAATGGTGATGTATTGCTTTTTAAAAGAAAAAGTTGAAAAAGTTAGTCAGAACTAGGCCTATAGAAATAAAGCTTTTAATATAAGTTTTTTGATTTTTGTGCGATATTTTCGTGCCATTTGGCCAATTCTGACCAAACGGGTGGGGCTACAACGTTCATATTATACATGGACATTAAGGTTATGGTGATGTAGTACCTTTTGAAAGAAAAAGTTGAAAAAGTTAGCCAGAATCCATAGAAATAAAGCTTTTAATATAAGTTTTTTAAGGTAAATAATACCAATTGACAAGAAACAATAGAAACTTGACAACAATCACTTCAATGCGTAGGCAACAAACAAAGCACTTGCAAAAGTAAAGATATGCCACGCAAACTAAAAAACTATAAAAAGCTCATCCTTCAACGCGGCGGGACTTTAGCGTTTTCCTAGTGGTAAATAACAAAAAATTGGGAATTTTCATTTCTAAGGCGCAAATTTTCAAACTTAAAAAACAATTTTGCACATCTCTAGGCCCTACTAATGAACTCCGAAGAAATGCGCTCATCAATTATCGTATTATCTCAGACGTAATGCTGTTCTATAAACAATGATATCCCGATGAAGTAGTACAGTATTTCATAATCACGAAAGAGGAACAGCAGGGGTCCATTAAGATAACACTCACTGTTCCTTGCATCTGCTTTATATCTTGTCACAGTCTAGTCAAGGTCACGATGCGTTGGCGTGGGGGGGGGGTCTGGAGCCCTAATGCCAGTAGACAAGATAAGGAAAGGCCAGCCTCTGCAGTAGGCCTATCTCTATTCCCATGTGCTTAATTTCAGTTACCGTATTGTTCCGAATAAAGCACGACCTCGAATATAACACGACCCCCAATTTTTCAGAATCATTTCAAGAAAAAAGAAAAAAATCAAAGAAAATTAAAATGTACATGAAACACTTACAACAAAACATTTTGAACAATGTTAGGGCCTAGGCCTATTGTTTTTTACAGGGTAGGGCCAAGCACAAGCTCACATGTCAACCACAGTTCACCAGTCTGATTCCTGGTCTTCAATGTTTACGTCGTGGGGGGGGGTGGGGGGTGGGGGTTATACTAGGCCCTAGTATCTATGGTCGTAGGCCTAGGCCTAGCTCCTTCGCAATCCCTTGCTGATTTGTAAGGCAGAGGAACCTTTCTTTTCCACGCGATCAGCAGTCTTCATTTGTTCATCTTGAGCCATTTCATCTTCTCCTTCATCACTCATTATTACGTTACGTAGACTCTTAGCTCTTAGCAACGTTGATAGACAACCCCGACAAACAAAATCTATGTAGGTCAAGCTAGGTCACGATGTGATCACGGCCAAGGATTCTGACGACTAGCAGACAGTTTCGCCCAAGGTTCGGCCGAGTTCAGTGGCTTCGAGTGGGTGGGCGGGGCGAAGCGCAGCAGACTATGCGCGGGAGTTGTATAGAGGCGTGGCCTATGTTCAGGCGCTATTTCAAATGCAAGCGCGCGGAAATAACGCGAGTGCTGTTTTTGAGATTGTATTTTCGGAAAAAAACATCGCGCTATATTCGGAACAATACGGTATCACCATGGGTGATAGGCTGATAGCTTTTGACTTCTAGCAGATTGAAACATTAGAGATGTTATGGTAATTATTTACACAGTATAATCTTTGGAAGATTGCTCGAGTGGTAAGGCAGGGGGGGGGGCATACTCAGCACTGCCCCATGCCGCCAAGCACAAAATATATGAGAAAGCGCATGTTTACATTAGCCTTTCGCCTACAATGTGACACCTCAATTCAGGAACCAGGTTTTACGGGTAAACGGATAGTGGAAACGCGTACCCGTGCCCGACGAACCAGGTACCCATCGTCTTCCCTAGCCCCTACCTAGTGTTTCAAGCCTAGGCCCTACCTTTACACACCTAAAAACTAGATCTAGGGCCTAGTCCCAGCCTACTTTCTTAAAGAGGTATTTACCCGCTAAACTAAAAAAATATATATTTCATTCAGGCTAACTAGAGGCTAACTAGGCCTAGTTATGAATTTAGAAAGTTTCCGGAAAAGTATTGGGTCCACCATGACCCTCCAAAAAATTGTCAAACTTAGTAATGTTCGAGCAAGGTCCCATTAGCAAAAATCTCCAATAACAAATAAGAAATAACATGGGGACGATCTTTATGCCCCATGACCTTGAATGATTTTGATCCAAAACAATATTGGCCATTATTGACATACTACCGTATTGGACCGAATATAGCACGATCTTGAATATAACACGACCCCCAATTTTTCAGAATCATTTCAGGAAAAAAGAAAAATTAAAGGAAATTAAAATGTACAAGAAACATTTTTTATTTACAATGCAATGAATGAATACTAAAGTTTCATTCTTACAACAAAACATTTTGAACAATGTTAGGGCCTAGTCCTATGTTTTTTAACAGGGTAGGGCCAAGCACAAGCTCACATAGGCCAACCACAGTTCACCAGTGTGATTAAGGGACTACAAATCGATCATTGTGACCTAGAATCGACTCGGGATCGATTCCCAAGAAAAAACTTTTTAATTGTAGCCTACGCACAGCTATTTTGGTGGTCATTTTCCGCAGAACCCGTGAATCGTGATACACAACGATATTGCCGTGGCCTTTTGCCGCGGAGCCCGTGATGACGTCACCCGCCCGCCTCACGGGATCAGCTGGCGTCGAGTGGGTGGGCGGGGCGATGCGCAGCAGCCGATGCCCGGGAGTTGTATTGCGGGTGGCCTATGTTCAGGCGCTATTTCAAATACAAGAGCGCGAAAATAACGCGAGTGCTGTTTTAGAGATAGTATTTTCGGAAAAAAAACATCGCGCTATATTCGGTCCGATACGGTACTTGGCAGCCTTTTCTGTAAATCCGCTATAATATTTTGTTGTGTAATTTGGGCAAGGTGTTCGGTCAAAACATGCTGACCAAGAAAGGGGGATTTTGTAAAGCATCATTCACAATCAGTTCTAAGTCGTAAGGCGCAAGGCCTAAGGCGTAATAATTTGTAATGCAGAGTATGTATTTCAATCAGAACGTTCACAACACGTCCCAAGTCGCAAGGCGTATGGTTTATGTCGTAACGAATTGCCCAAAATCCAATTCTTACGACAGTTTCTTACGACGAGCCAATCACGAACAAGGAAACTCCACAGCTGACTGTACGCGCATGCGCAATACACAGGAGCAATGAAAAATGGTATGGTTGTTGTAAACGCCTAGCATTTCTTACCTTAGACCTTGCGCCTTACGACTTAGAACTGATTGTGAATGATGCTTACGACATTTTTGCGTATTTGGGTGTATATTTGTGCCCAGTTTTAAGACACTATGTTATAAAGCCCGGCCATTTTAGATTTGTATGATGCTCTACTAGTAGGCCTACCTATGTGAAACCAAAAATAAGCAGGTTAAAGACAATTTAAGAAATTTTCCAGGATTGCAAAGGGTTGCAGATTCAAATTTCACTCAATTTTTAACTTCTTTGCAATTTTTGACTCAGTATTTCATGTTTCTTGCCTGTGTTACTGTAGGGCTATATTGGTACAAAAATTTTAATTGAAATATTCATTTTCTGATCAAAAAAGCGAGGGGCGACATTTGCGTCACATCTAAAGTAACTTTACCAACGCATCTTGCGACTTGCAAACGCAAGTCTTCTCATGCAACTACTACTATCTTTGTGCATATGGTTTTTCTAGCCCTCTATGTTTAACATTGTGGATTTGCCCAGGACCATCATTTTTAACGAGACGCAACTTGGCGCCGGCAGAGTCAATAAAGAAGTTTCCCCGTTGGGGAGGTTCCCCAACTCCCTATACCGCCCTGGGTTAAATAAAAAGTCGTTTTTTGGCGTTTGGAATCTAACGTTCCGTGCGACTCTGTGTGATAATTGATGGAACTACTTCAATAAAACTACGTCACATTTCTACTAGAAGTTAACGTTCGTTGACGACAAATGCCGTGAAATGTCAAAATATTAAATACGATCAAATGTTGGCGAATGTTTTGGCATAAAGCAAACTCTCTTTATTGATGAGGATATTTCTGATGGAGTAGACCTAACCTTAGGACCTAGGCCGACAATACGTATTGTTCAAGATATCGATTTGAGTGCCTAAGGCGTACTTACGTCAGAAAACTGTTTTATGGCCTTGGGCCTAGGCTACACTTACGTTCGTAAGGCTTAAACAAGACATCTCAATTTATTTCGCACACAAATGTCAAAGGCGCCTGCGCAACACTTTATAGTACAATAATAAATCAAAAGTAAATCATTTTAAAAGGCTAGGGCCCTGGGCTAATATGGTTGAAATATAATTGAAGTTTGACGTTTCCTCAGTCGTTTGGGAATAGCAGCGTCACTGCACATCGATAATCTACTGACCGTATTTAGATTGCAGTGCTTTTAATAGTTTCACATTTGAGCCGCACGCAGATCGTTGGGATTCCGTTTTGACTTGGGAGTTGGGGGACCTTCCCAACGAGGAAACTTCTTTATCGACTCTGGCGCCGGTAAATCTTAATACATGAGGTGGTATGGGGGACCGTATGACAGAAGCGCTGCGAGCGGTGCAGTTGAAAGAAATCACAGTCTGCCCCTTCATTCATGCATGATATTATGTTGTTGTGCAAATAAATGAGGCTGTGAGATTGCTAAATCACAACTCCACTTGCGAAGCGTGCACTGGACTGCCTACTGTCACCACACTGTTTTAGTTTTTAGTAAAGTTTACTGAAATTTTGAAGAAGGCCAACCGGCTAGTTTAGTATAGATTGGAGAAGGGTTGACAGGTTGGGAAAGCATAGAGAACATAAAGCCCAGCCTGAAGGGCTGGGGGCAACAAAACTTTTCACCTGCTGATGACAACTGCAGCTAATTTTAAGTTGTTTGTTACCTTATTTGCAATATTTGCGTATTGGCATGTGAAAAGTTTTGTCGCCCCCAACCCTTCAGGCTGGGCTTTATGCTCTCTATGCTTTCCCAACCTCTCAACCCTTCTCCACTGATGCATCTGTTATTTTACCATTAAAAAAATGTATTAAATAACAGTTACTGTTACTATATTGAATTGTGAGACAACAATACGGACACAAGCATGGCTGTTCTACCTCTTAAGTAAATGTGTGGTAAGTGTACGTGATCGCTCGCAGCGCCCTCTTTCTGTCATACGGTCTCCCATACCTACAATGTGTTGAAATTCCATAAAGTCATAAGATTCTAATTTAACCTTTTTAACATAGGTATGAATTTTAATTTTAATTTACAACTTTGATAGCAAAAAATTGCACTTTAAAATTTTATGTTTATGACAAAATAATACATACCCCCTTTTACATGTTTGTATATATACCGTAACAAATAACGAATTCTTCCTACGGTACTTTATTTATCACTAATATGGCCCCTACCTAGTGCTATATTTATTGTCAATAAATATTAAATTTCAAGTAAATTGTAATCCTTGGGTTTGGCGGGCTGTCTCACATCAGTAGTGGTGCTCAACAATATCGATATCGCAACAAAATGTAGCCTATTTTCGATACCGATATATCTTCGTTGATAGGAAAATCGCGAAATCGTAGCTTTTTCATTGTGAACATTAAATATGAGCTGCGGTCTTTGTTTGAAGTAGGCCTACATGTTTTGCAGTTCAACAGAAGGCTCCTTCCTACCACTCTTCCCCTCCTTTGTCAAAAAAACAAGTTTGCAAGTGTTAGCTGCGATTAAACATCTCTCCCCAAAAGTTACAGTAATGGGAAGCTTTTTCTTGGCTGTTGTGCATCAGCCTTAACCCAATATGATGCAAAAAAAATATATATATGATTGTTGTCTCTGATGTCCATGCATTCCCAATTATAATAAGCAAGTTTGAAAGTCGGTACTAGTAGGCATACTTCATAAATTAAATACGTACTTGAAATTCTGACAATATCATCAAGTTTGACCTACTAATTTCTTTGCTTTCTGATAATTTATATAGTATTTCTGTATGATTTTCGATGGCCCCTTTTTTTGATTTTCACTTCCAACTGCAACGCAAATATGATCCGGTCCCGGTGGTCAGTGGTCTAGTGGTAAAGAGGTTCCCTCAGCCAGCATGAGACTGTTTTAATTGGGATATATTTTATTTATATTTTTGGATTCTGGATTTGATATTAATGGCGTAACTCCTAACATGTTGTTTTCTTTAGTGCAGGTCTTGTAGGTTTGAGCATGTGATTAGGTGAGAGGGGCCGGGGTATTGTTGTCATTGCATTGCACCTGTCATCATCTAGCTTGTACTAATGTGCTACCAAGATATTTACCTCTTGCCACTTCCTCCATTCCTGTCCAGGGTCTTCCTTCTCAATCTTGTGATTCTCTTGTTACCATATTATGTACCTGTGTTAAATTGTGTTCAACTTATAGATATATTATATTTAAAATTGGATACAATTTATTCTTGGAGCTTTTACAAAATGAATTGATAAAACATATTTTTATCCTTGCCATGAAAATAAAAATCCATTCCATCCTCATTGCATATTTCTAGTTTTTTTGAAGAATATATCTATTTGGTGAAAAATAAAGCCGGGACTAAAAACCTGATTCCTTGCCGTTAGTGTGAAGCTTAGGTCCCCTTGTTCGTAATCTTTGATTTGAAAAATAAAACCGGGATCCCACAATATTAAAAAAATCAGTACTCAGCAACTGTGATATTACGTACATAATTTAATTGATACATGAAATATTTATGCTATGCACTAATTTTCAATTTCTTTCATGCATTGAATTACCATTCAATATGAAATAATAAAACATTAAAGCATTGCTTTTTCCTTGTTTCTAAGCTGTATTTTTACTTTTGCAGTAAGAAACAATAAAGAATATGGATGATTTAAACAAAACAATCTGAATAACTTCCAAGGATAAACCACCATTTTTAAGTCATTATGCACAAGAAAGGTATCGAGTGTCTTCTCTTCCACTAGGTATGTGTGTTTTTGAAAATGGTGGTTTTGTTCTTGGGAGTTGCTTTTTATTTACGAAAAATTCGGTAAACAATCCTAGAGATAAAAATTGCTCAAATAATATTCCAATCCCTAAAATTGAATAAAGTAGAAGAAAATCCTTTGCTGCTAATAGTAATTGATTTACAAGACATTCTTAGATCTTCCTTCTACCTAGTCAAAATAAACATTCTTCTCCTATTCCAAGACCCAAAACTACACATAAATATAGGCCTAGATAGTAGTATGTATATATAGTACCATCTTCTTGATAATATTATCCTACACAGAAAAAATTATACATAGGCTATGTATTTATGATTTAATAATATTAATATGTATTATCTTCCCGATCTGTGATGCATGCTGTTTTACACGTACATTCAATCGCTGACAAATTTTGTGACATATTAAAGCGATGTCCGCTATAAAATAAAATTGGGTTGCATCCACACTCAGTTTTATGTAACCTCCCATTTTTGTGAATTTATCTTTCAGATTATAACAACTATAAATATAATAATCATCATATCGTGTAGCGACATGTTTATGGTATATCTGTTAATAAGTGCTGCGTCTTGCCAGTTAACAGAGTTGCTATGTGACGAGATACTCGTGTGTACAACCCATCGCAATGCTGGCCATTGCTGGCGAGAAATAAACCCTCTCCCATACCTGCATTAGGTAATGACAAGAATAATGTTTAATGGGTCAGTTCAAAGGCTGCAGAATAATTGCAGTACTGTTCCAATGTATGTAGTAATGCACCAACAATACAGGGTTTTTAAGTTAACAGTCTCTGTAGCTCGAGGGGTAGAGCATCAACCGGCAATCGGGACCACACCCGGTTGAGACTGATTTTGTAATTTCTGGACTGTTTTCCATATTTAGGCCTTATCAATTACACCTACGGGAGTGTTTCCCAATGCGATCAATGAAATCGATAAAAGTCTCCTTTATGCTTTCCACGCCCTAGCTGATCAAAAGCTGATTGCTGTCAGCACACTTTGGGCCCACTTAAACACAAACTTAAAGTAAAGCTTCCTCAATGGGAATGTTAAAGAACATATTTGTGACGTCAAAACTAACAAGCACATTGTCGGGTAGCAGGTCAAGCTCCTTGATTGACTCAATTAAATCCATGCTGTTCTTGAAGAAGATATGGTTCTAATATGTGTGAGGATATTAAAAGAAACTTGAACAAGTTAGCCGTCAGAGACTCCCTGGAACTGACTATATATATCCTATAGGTTTTTGAGTAAAATTTTGCCTAAACCATAAAATTGTGGCGGTTTACTATGGTGTGGTCTGAACAGAGCTCTGTTTTTTACAACTTTGTACAGGGGGACGACAAGGCTTTGCAATTTTGTTGTATTTCCCCTCTTATCGGTAGGCACAATCACAATTCACAACCCTCTTTTACTTTGCTTGGTGCCCCTGAGCGTTGTGAACTCGGATCGCGTCAGGTTCCCAACCACGTAAATCATTGCGTCGCTCGAGTTCAACAACGTCAAGTCTGTGACCTTTCAAGAGGAGAGAAGTCTCACCCTCAGAAAGTTGTCTAGACAAAAGATTAACAACTGTTCTATGTACTTAACTGCATCAAGCCGTTTTGAATCACCTAGTACGCTCCATGTAGAGGTACGTTTGTCTTTGCAGTGGGTGGTTAGATTATCTCCAAAATGTTTTGGGTAGGCCTGCCTACTTCACAAAAATGTTTATTGTAAAAATCACAATATTTTTCACTTTTGATTAGAGATTTTGATTAACAATCGATAATAATAACTTTCCAAACGACTAATATTGTAGGCCTATAATAATTGTTGCTTAAAAGAAGTTATGGTAAATTTAACATTTGACTTATTAAATTATTTGCTTATATTTGAAGATTTTTAAATGTTAGTACAGTACTTGAATGGTTGAAGAGAAAATGTAAAATTGTAGGAAAGGTGCTAACTATTACCTAAACCAATCCTAACCTTCACTCAGCAACATCCTTAGTACTTATGCACCAAACTCATTACATACTTTGCAAAACATTTCTTGCACAATAATACCTCTTAAGTTTGCTAATATTTACAATTAACCAAGAGTTATTTTTTTAATTTTTATACAAATTATGATAAAGTCTATAGGCTATGGTTTCTTATGTATGTCTATCATGAGGCCACGAGAAGAGCAGGTTATACCTGTACAGACACAAAATTCAATAGAAGTAGAAAACTATGTAACATTTTCTTGTGTGGGTTTATTCTACATCCCTAGGTTAAGTTCATTTCATCCACATGTCATGTATTGCCTACAATACAACTCTTGTGACTTAACTAGCATTTTTCAACGTGGGATAGCTACAGTGGTATGTAAAATAAAATAATGTAACTTTGCCTTTTAAGGCCGTCCGCGGTGACACGTATGATTAAGGCGCTGGTCCCGAAGCGTATTGCTCTACAAGGACGTGGGTTTGAAACCCGCATAAGGCATGGGTATATTTTGTAATCGTCCTTCATCACTCCACTCACCACTCAATGTCTCAATTAGCCTTAATACATTAATGGAGACATTAAGCAACCAAAATCATCATCATCTTTGCCTTTTAATAAACTTCAAGTTCGGTGGTACCTTTTATCATTGACATCTTTAAAAAATTAAAATCCCTTGGCTTCTCCCTATTTGTTCTGCATAGTAAACACACAAAATTTGGCATAAAATTGACCATTTTGTGTTCACTTACCTGTAGTTCTTTTGTTAGGATGTATGTACATATTGTAGGTATGTTTAACAGCATATGTTTAACAGCACTACATAGATTACTTTGCACTTTGAGTCAACAGCACTTTTTTTAATGCTAAAAATCCACATTCAAGTACAACTTAGATAAACATGGAAAAAACTGTGTTTTAAATGAAGCTTCATTAATGTTTTATAAATTACTAAATGTGTGCGCGTACGGTTCAAACTTCAATGACCATTACCCGTCATAACCCATTTAGTTCTTTGTCCAAGATATAATGTGATAATTAAACAACATTAAAGTAATTGAGCGACTTTCTTACATTTAAATCCTTTATGACCCTAGCTAGCCTTTGCCTTCGTACCACGTCAATCGGGTGTGTGATTACTCTGCTGATTTTTCTTTTAAGTACGTATAATATTGTGTAATAAACGCATTGGCGAGCTGTAAACCGAGTCTGTTAGCTTGTCGTCGTCTCATCGCAATAACAATTACCCAAGTAACCTAGGTACTGCGTGCGAGGGTTTCGAGTTTTGACACCCTAGCAATTACCTATGCTATTCCTTTCTTAAAAATAATTAAATAAATTATCTGATATATCATTTTATTAAAGACATTGACGATACTTTAAAGTGACATTTCGATAAATTCAACTTTTCCTGCCTGAGTTTGTGACCTTGGATTGGTACTTGGGCACTGCAGGAGTATCGTGCTTATCGCTGCTCCCCTGCTTTCTCTTTCTGGTCAGATAGGCCTAGTGTTTAACTTGTAGGAGGATTGCAATGACTTAGCACATCCGGTGTTAATAACAATACAATGTATTATCTAGCTAGCTATGGTACATTACGAGGGTACCCGGGTACAAAACTTTACTTCTATAGGCCTACCTAGTTATAATACCATTTAGGCAATTATAAGCCACCTTGGCCGCACCTCCATTTTGACCACTCAATTTTAAAAAGTATGTTACCTATAGTTTATAGTATATAGTTTTGACAAATGACTGCACATATTGGCTGCACCACACTATTTCAACTTGATATTATAACATATAACCACAGCCTATGCCTAGCCTATGTATTATCATACATACAACACTTGGAGTGAAGATTGAAATATGGAGCAGATCTCCAAGTCTTGAAGAAAGATAATGGTGCCTAACCATCTAACAAGACATACTGGACATAACGCGGAAACCCAAAAAATGCATGGCGGCGTATGAAAAGAAGAACATCTTTTGACGTGCAATGGCTCCTCTGTTTTTTCTTATTGTCGGCGTGTGTTTTACCTTAATCTTCCTTGCTGTTGTTGGTTCTGCATGTGCAACGTAGGCTGCAAGATGTGTATTAAACACACGATTTTAAAACTTGCACTCGCCTTACTTACTTGTTAAACATACATGGCCTAAATATAAATTATGTAACTCCATGCAGATCTATAATATGTGTATCATAAACCTGTCATTACTATAGGCAGTATCAGTTAACTGGCACTTGCCGAGGGATTGCAGCACTGTTACACTATGGCCACCAAACAAACAAAAATAAATATCAACACTCAAAAATGTTTCCGTAGAACACGACCATTTTAAAATCAAGCCTTGCGTAATATAGTACTACTGTAAAATTTTAATATTTACAAAGCATGAGAACAAATTAATTATTTCATACTCATAAATATCGACATAACATTTTTCCAGTGTGGCAGAGCAATTACAGTAAATTGAATAGTGTAATTACCAACAATACAAAATACTTTTGTACTAATTGCAATTCTTAAAATCATTGTTTAGCTCAAATTCTACCTCTGTGGCATTGAGTACTTCATTTTTTACTTTTAATATGTTACATCAGAGTAAAATTTGCAAAATATCACAATAACGTGACCAAATAAGGTAATGCTGGTGTAAATTGTCTACGTTGGTGTGCATGCTTTTGCTTGACCTTGCCGAATGCCAGTGTTGGGTAAGTTCCTGCAAAAATGGAACTTTTAAAAGTTATAGTTCCTTCACACAAAAAAGAACTTTTGAGTTCCTGAAATAATAAAAGTTCCCGATTAAAAGTTCCTTTATCGGATAAATTATGGTACATAGGATTTAGGTCGCGATTTTTGAGGCGCGTCATCGCTAGCAAATATGTCAGGTTCATCAATCAAGGTAATGCCTCCTAAAAATGATGTGCTATTATTTATAATCAACTGATTTTCATATCTGTATCAGCTAAAATCCGTTTACAGATGTAGAGCATGGTGGGTTCAGTGAAAGGAACTTCCAAAACTTTATTAAAAGTTACCCAAATTTTGTAACTTTTGTCTTGAAAGTTCCTCTTACTAAAATTGGAACACGTTCGTAAAAAAGTTCCCGAAAAAGGAACGTGTTCCTAGGAACGCGTTCTTTTTTTAAAGTTTCTACCCAACAAAGCCGAATGCCAGGTTATCTGAGACCGCCTATAGCAGAAGAAATTATTCTCTCAGAAGGCACTTCCTACTGCTCATTAGCCCTATCAAGCCCATGATATTTGTCTTGAAACATACTCTCGCTAAAAGCATCTGACTGGTGAACGATTAAAGATAGTATGTTAGATACTTGAGTGGGTGACCACTTGGGAACACCACCACGCAAAGGGGGTGAAGCAAGATCGCCAAGTGTGCCCCCGATAGGAAACTTGCACTTTCACCCTTAGCCGCTCTGCGGAGAACAATGTACGAATTTCTGGTATTGGTTATTATTATTTTTTATTTTTTTTATTACACAAGGTTAAGCTTAGTTCTATGCTAGTAAGTATGCCCTTTAAGAAGTTGATTTTGAACAATTTGTTTTCTAAAAAAATACACCAAAGAAACAAAGAAGAATGGCAAAACTGCCATTTTGTAAAATCCGCATAAAAACGCATATAAAAGTACTTACAATCCAGTGTTTACTTGAGTGTCTTGGCTCGATTAGTTTGGCAATCGGACTGCTTTCCGTGAGCCATGTTTTGTGCCCAATTCAGTCCGGGAAGTGCCTTCTAGACTGTGTTCATTGAATGAAATTATTAATCTTGTTCCTCGTTCCTGTATTTTACGGTTGTGGCCTATTTCTCGTAGCCATTCTAGCCTCTTCTCTTCAGAATGGAAAACCAGAAACGCCACATTAGGATGAGAGCTGTTCGGTCTTATTGTATCTAGCGTATTTTCTGTTATCATTAACTTGAAACTCTTATTCAGGTGTTAAGAACTTTTTGTTGACTTGAAGATCTATTTGTTTCATACAAAACTCTTTAATTTTTGTTACATAATTAATGGTTGCATGTAGTTATCACTTCTTCCCTTTAAACATTTTGTATTGAATTGACCTTGTAGACCAACATCAATAATGGTAGTTTCTTAGTTTTTTTTATTTTAATTTTTATGTTTTTAGATTTGTTATGATGGTTTGCTTGGTCCTAATGCTATTCAATGTTTTAAAAAAAAAATGAAATCTTGATTATCTAGTGCTTTATCAATCAAGCTATTATTAATAATTACAACATAGCATGTAATGTATGTGTTTAACAGGTTCCTAAATATATTTTAGCCTAACTTATCAACGTGGTTAATGGTTATGAATATGATTATGAAATTATGGCCATCCGTGGTGGCACATATAATTAGCAAACAGGTCCGGACAAATGGCTCAACAAGGACGTGGGTTCGAATCTTGCATAAAGGCCCAGTCCACTCTTCAAACATCATTTGAATTTTAAAAAGATTGTATGTTATCATAGAGATCAGAAAAAAATGCAACAAAATCGCCCAACAAGTTTTGAAGCTATTCGCGCACCTTGTTGGCTGCACCTTTCCTAGCGATACGTCACTTGGCGTGAGCCCGCCCGCATACCGATAGCCAGGTAGAGGGCTGGCGCTGCCCACCAGTGTTAGGCGATCACTCGGGTAATGAAAACTTATAAGAAAACTGCATGTACCTTGTGCTTTAGTGTGTTCATATTTAGTGTTTCATAATATGTATGTTGTATATTTGTGTTGTTTTTGAAATCTTGTGACAATGGTGAACACGTGTTGTGCCTATTCGGATGTATAGTAATGAGCGTAATATGATCGTGGCATTTCGTTATATATAATTATCAATAAGACACGATTTCCTTCACTACAATAAACAGTAACTTTGCAAAATACATTGATTAAAAGAATGATACAATATGTTTTTCCCTATGTTTGTGTGATCCATGATATGATCGCCTCAACACGATACGGCCTCCCTCGCGCAGACATCACTGTGAATGAAGGTAGCCGCTGTAGCGGGCGACCGGCCGAGCTCGTTTCTCTCCCCCAAGTGACGTCACACGTAGTCTTAGCACGCCTCGGTTCAAATGTAAATAAATCCGATGTCGTTCAACCGATTTTGAAAATTCTTTTTGCTACGTACTTAGAATAGTACATGGAAGAAAATAGCTGTTACGACTTCAAGACAAGACTGGGCCTATAAGGCATGATACTTTTTGTTATCGTCCTTCATCGTTACATAACCACTCATTGTCTTGAATAGCCTTAGTGCATTACTATGAAACGTTGAGCAACAAAAATCATCATCACCATGAACTTATGCAGTGTTAAAATCTGTTTGAAAATGCATTGTGCATTCAGACAAGATTCTTTCAATTATTGTTTACCCCTTTGCATAAAATTTTCTATGCTTATCATCAACAGCAATTAATTTTATTATATGTACATTAATTATAATCATGCCTTATGCACCGAGCCAAAATAGTTGATAAATATTAGTAGATAAATACTCTTGAAAATGATTAAAGAGATGGGATATCTGTACCACACAATTTATACAGGTGGAGTACAATCTATCTACTGTAATTCAAAGATACATTAAGGTCGGATTCCTATGCGACGGCTGATACGACTGTAGCCGCGCGGCTGTGAGTCACACTGCTTTATAGGTAAATGAATGGAACCCGTTCCTATGACGCGTCTGTAGCCGCGCGACTGATGCGGCTCTAAATGAGACGCTTGAGCCGGACGACTCGACTGCTCCATGGAGCAGTCTAGCCGCAGCCGCCACGCGATCGGAAGTGTTTTCCTATATTAAATAATAGAACTATTGTTGTTTTGAGTGACAAAACGTAATTGAACTGGTCAATATTCAAGCGGAAAAATTTCCTAAACACTGATGCATCGTCCAAAAGATGTCTCTGTATTAGAATACTTTGAAATCCCTCCTCCTTCCTCGCCAAGTACATTGGTTTAGGGTCACTTCTTTTTAATTGATTTAGCATATTTAGTAACAATTATTCCTCTTCCTCTTCTTCAAGAAAATATGCTACCAACAGTGTTTTCTCCATGCTAATCACGTGGCGACTGAAACAAGAGTCGCGGCATAGGAATTTGAACAAGCGGCTCTGATCGCGCGACTCTGATCGCGTGGCTGAAGCCGCGCGGCTATAGTAGTTTCAGTCGTCGCATAGGAATCCGACCTTTAGAGTAAAATGTAATAAGAAACCAACACTGTGTAGAAAACCCACGGCAGGATTACCACTAGGGGCACTAACAAGCCTACTTATTCCTGGTATAAATGACTTGGACCAATATATGCAGGAAAGAAATCATGTGCCAATAAAATTATTTGGTGATGATGTGGGGCCCTGGAATAGTGAAACATACAGAAAATGCAGATAGAAGTGAACACAACTTAACAAGCGTTTGGATAAAATGTGATGACAGAAAAAGAGACTAATACAGTGTACATTTATTGTACAACGGGAAGAACAATACCAAAGTTTTGCCTGAACTATAAGGAAGTAAGTTTAAAAAGACATCCCAATCTGTGTGCGTAATGATGGATGAAGAAACGGCAATGTCTTGCCATATAGACAGTATGTGTCGATTAAGTAATAAAAGATTTGGTCTACTGAAAAGAGTGGCAGGGGTAACAGGGGGAGCTATTGTAAATACACTCTCCACAACATACAAAACATATGTTGGAATATGGAAATGCCCTGTTGAACAACTTTCCAAGAACACGCTTGGACAAGCTGAACGTTGTTCAAAATAAAGCCTTGAAGATCTTAGCAGGAGTGAAAACCACACCATCACCACACCTTCCGCAAAAGTTTGAGCATTCCGGATTTGCTGTTCCTGATTTTTTTTTTCAGACCTATATTTGTTTAAGCGGTATTGTTTCACAAGTCAGTTTTTGCATTTTGCTTTTCTTTTTTAATATATTTTTCTTTCCTTGTTTTGTTGGTTGACTGGTAGACTTCATTCATTCATATGTTGTTGCATGATTTTAATATATATCCTGGTTATGCCTACTGAGATATCATGTGTTAGCAATTTGTAGACATTACAATTATACGCTCTATTGTCTTGGACAGTAAACAAAGCTATACAATATGGATTGCTTTATTTTCAGCAGAGCTCCTTTGTTGTTATTTATTTACAATTAGTAATTGTAGTTGTATTTACCCGAATAGAAGACGACCTCGAATTTAAGACGACCCCCTCAACCCCCTATTTTCAGGAAGTTAAAACTGGAAAAAACATATTCTCGAATTGAAGACGACCCCCGATTTCAGAAAGCTAAAACTGGAAAAATAATTGGATGAGCGTAGCGAGCGAAGCGAAGATTCCATTTCACTACACTGGATAAAAAAATCCGGAATGTTTTTTTTTTTCTTTCTGTATTTTTGTCTGTTTGTTAGCACGATTCCGGCTAAAACCGATACTCCAATTGCGATGAAATTTTATGGAGGCCTACAAAATCTCTGAACTTACGAACTGCCACGTTTTTGAGCGCCATCGAAAAATTATTTCTCATAAAAATCCCAATTTTACTATTTTTTTCGATTTTTTGAAAATTTATTTTACTTACAATATCTACATGCTTTATCCGATTTTAATGATTTTTTCACAGAACCTTATTTTATGAATTAAGATATTCGAGTGAAATTTGAGCACAATCGAAAAATTATTTCTAATGAAAATAGAAACTTTGTGGGTTTTTTCTTTTTTAAAACAATTTTTTTACTTATTACACCTACATGCTTGATCCTATTGTAATAAGTTTTTCCAAGAACCTTAATTTATTAATTTATATATTTGTGTGAAATTTGAGCGCAATCGAATAATTATTTCTTATAAAAATCCCAATTTTTTTCTTTTTTTCTTTTTTTAAAATTACGATTAATTAAAAAAAATTAAAATTTAAGTTTATTTTTTATTAAATTTAATTTAATTTAAAAAAAATTTGAACTTAGTAATAATTTTTTCACAGAACAACAGAAAATCCGCATAACACATGGCAGCTCAATACACTAACGCTCATCCAACGCGGCGGGACGAAAGCGTTTTCCTAGTATTTCAACATAGTACTTAATACCTAACTAACCTAATTCTTACTTAATAATCAGAGATAACATCGATTCCAAAATTGAAATTGGTTATTGTGACCAAATCCATTCTCAAGACAAAACTTTTCAATAATATGCGCAGTTATTTTGGCTGTCTATTTCCACGGAGCCCGTGATGTGTCTGCCAACCGCCGCGTGTCATAGAACGATGTACTTACGCGCCTCGAAAACATCGCCCGCCCATTTGAAAAACATTGATTTTCTTGATATGCAAATTTAAGATGATCCCCAAATTTTTACTATCAAAAATCAAAATAAATATTGTCTTATATTTGGGTAAATACAGTAAAATATATGTAAACCCCTCCTCCCCCCCCCCCCCCTTAAGTTATTTGATTTGTTACATTTAACCCGAGAGTAGTCGCGCCCCTGTTTGTAACGTTAGTAGTCGCGCGCGGTCCTTTAGACCGCATTATTTATTATGGGCTAATAACGTTAGGATGACGTTTTGATTACCAATACAAGATAATTTATCATATATGTGACAGCATACATGGTTATATTAATCAATTATCAATCAATAATCAATAAATAATCAATCAAACACCGAATGATGCAAACCTACAAAAATGTATAAAAATATGTTTTGAAACACCATGTAGTTCGAATTATTAGTAAACCAAGACAGTAATATTATGCCAACACTGAATGTTGAAGAATAATCAACCTACAATAACAAAATACATGTCTCATAATAGTGATTGAGTATGCATATTTTTGCCTCCCTTAGTAGTCGCGCAGCGGTCGAAAAGACCAAGCAACCGAACAGGACCTCTTATCTTAGATGAAGTTCTGCAGAACAATGAATCGCGTATTGCACACTGGCTTCACAAATCTATTTTGGGAAGGTAGGCGGAACTAGACAAGCCACGCATGCGCGCTGTACAATACCAACTGTTGAAAAAAAAAGTCGGTCTAAAAGACCACACGCGACTACTCTCGGGTTAATATAAGGTTTTTTTTTGTACATCTCCCGTCGTAGTATTTGAGAACTACGACAAGTGTTGAGGGAGAGATAGAAAGTGGGAGGTTAAAACTATCTTTGCATAATATGCTCTGCTCAATATTGTAGCCGTTTCATTCTTCCCTTATTTGGAGTTGGCTCTGCTCAACATTGCGCTCAAGCTCGAGTGTTCTGTATCATTTTCTAATTATATCTGAATAGGACAATAGTACCTTTAAAAGGTCAAAAAAGGACCCGTTTCATAAAAAGAAATAAAATGGACATTTTCAGGCAAAATAAAGTAGGCCCTATGTATTTTTGGCATCAGTAACACTTGAAACCGTACTTAAAACAATTTTTGAGGCATGTATTTACCAATAGAGGTCATGAATGTCCAAGCCCTACCTTTGAGTTAATAAGTTTTTCCACCCATACCGGTACCTTACTTAATCTATTATCGCTTTATGTTTACCGTGACAATACACTCATCCATCATTCATAGCTGTTGTTCCTTGACGCAGAGATAATAAAAGGACGAAATTAGGAATGTGCGGGTAGTGATATTTGAACTCGGGTTAGATAATTGCAAGTACCCTCGGGCTCGGGTAGTGTAAAATGCATATTTTTAATTTTAGGATTGGCAGGAAGCCAGGCCTAGACCTAGTTGGATTTGTTTTTTGCATGATGGTAGCAGATGCAAGGAAAATGGGGTTTACTAATTAAACTCCCAGGCGTGTGAGACGCCTTAACACGTCCTCTCCCAGCCCGGCGGCTAGCGTGTGCGACGTCCTAGGACGTCCTACAAGTTCAATTTCAAATAGCCGCGCTTCTAATAGTTCCATCAAGTTGCTACTTGCAGCAGTACTCATACCTGGGTATAGCTAGTTCAGTTAGTATTCATGTTGACCTTGAGATAGCAGCACACGCAATGATGCGTCTACAGCTGATCAAGTACACTCGCAAACTATGAAAATTAGAACGTTTCAGTTGCTGTTTTGCTCATGCAAAGATGGCACAGTGGAATCGTGTCTTACAACTGCTTCCAATATCAATCAGACAACAATGTTTTCATATTTTAAAATATCAACAATCTTTAAATTAACTTTCTACATAGTCTATTCAAAGTGTAATTGGGAATTACATGTATGTCTGAAATGCCATTTATTTACTCATAATTCCCCGAAACTAGAGGCGAGCTCTGGCAATCATCGTCGGGGACCTTCCCCCCTTCCCTTGACGACCCCTCGACGACGATGACGTCAATGATACCACAATCGATGACGAAGACAATGACGACCGCGACGTGAGAACCCCCTTTCCACCCCTTACCCGAGGCTGGTTCAAACCAACATGGGCTCCTCCTCCACCCCCCCCACTAGATTAGAGCCGTGCATTATGACCTAACGGTTGACGCGTCCTTAAATCCAAATAAACCAACAAAAAAAACAATTGCTTGTTTTTTACAACAATAAAACTATTTTAAACAGCAACAATGATTTTTTTATTAACAATATATGCCTACCTTATTGGTTGACATGTAAACAAAACATGAGATTTCATCCAATTGGACTTTATCTAATGCATTGCAAATCATTTAATTCTTCATTAAAATAACCCACGCTGGGGTCAAATTTGCACTAAAAGAATCACGTCTTGGAGGTTGTCAATTACATTCTGGCTTAAATGTTTGTCCCCCCCAAACACGATCTAAATTCCCTCAAAGACCCACAAGCTACAACATCCCCACACAAGTCATTCCACTCCCTAACAGTCCTTTCCAAGAAACCATACCGACCCAGATCCGTTATTACTAGTTTCCGTTCATATAACCTTTTTTAAATAAGGTAACTGAGTAGTCCAAATTATTGAGCGAGCGTAGCGAGCGTCTCCACTTGATTCTTATGGCTCGAATGTCTGTTTTTTTTTTTTTTCTGTTACTGCTTCGATACAGGTCGCACCGTTTCTCTGATCGACCTGAATTTTTTTACACATGTACATACCACCTAGGCGGGTTGCTGTATAGTTTTTGAACAAAATCCGATCGTTGGTTATAAAAAATAAAAAATAATAAAAAAAAAAATGTTCCGATCGTTATGAAATTTTGCAGGGTCAATAAGTACAACATTCTCTCATATTTTCCAAATTTTCAGCTAAATCGGTCAAGACCTTAAAGACTTATTGGTAATCATAATTCGAAAAATGATGTTGGAGGAAGGATGAAGGATGAAGGAGGCAGTGAAGATACAAAGATACACTTTAGAAGGCATGACGTGAATAAGTACAATGCAAAGATGTTGGAATAGTATATAGTGTACAATGTCAATATTCAGTTAGGCCTACTACTGTGTGGTGGGCCTTATGGGAATGTCGTACTCGGGTCATGTTGCACGTACCGGTGCTCGCTCAACAACGCGTCCAACTGAGCGTTTTCCTAGTTTTAAACTTTGGAATTAAGTAGATAAATGTTGTAAATATAATTACTGGTTAACATGTTATTATTTGATGTACATTAAACTAGCTAGGCATTAGGGCTATAGCACTGGAGAAGGTCCTACAAGTTCTGGTGTAAAAATACCAATTATTGATTGCCATGCAAGGCAGACAGGTTTTGCTATGCAAGGCAGACAGGTTTTGCCATCTTGGCGTTTTTTGTACCCCCGATTGAAAACGATCTTGCATTGTCAGTCACCCTTAGCTGCTCTGCGAAAAACAATGTTCATTGTATGTTATGGTGTTAGGTTAAAAAAAAAAAATAATAATAATAATAATAAAATTAAAATAAATAAAAAAAAACGGGTAGTAATTGACGACCCGACCTTGGGTATTTTTATCTACCCGAAAATTAACCGTTTTTCGGATACCCGCACATCCCTAAACGAAATGTACTTTATTTGACTTGATTACTGCAGGGGAGCTTTCGGATGCTACTGATGCATCCATAATCCCCCCCAGCTGATGCCGAGCAGCTGGCCGGGGCAGATAACAACGACCTTCAAAATGCATTTTGTTTTAACATAAACTGTTGAGTGTCTGAACAGTGAATTTTACTGCATTATCCAGAGGGTGGTAAACGTAAAACTTTGTACCTCAATAGAATTCAGAATATTTACATTGAATTGGTTTAAATTACCATAATGTGTTTTGAATTGATTTTATGATCTTTCCGTTCACCTCCAGCACTATATTTGAAGCTAGAGAGCCTTCCCTGTTGTTTATATGTTGCATGATTTAATAAAGTCTCGCTACCACTCCCAACTTGGATCGTGTGCTGTGACTTTTCTTTATGTGTATGGCCTTGTCAACAACAATTACAATTAATGTTGCTCATTTCCATTGCCTTAAACCTGGCAAATTATGATAGTCATCAGTCATCACCCTCATTTGTTTCTAAGTTAAACATGCACTCTTGCCGTAGCTTATTTGTTGTAATTATGATAATAGTTAAGAAATGTGTAAAAATACACAAGATTTGCTTTACACTTTAGTATTATTTTACGTGTACTTGGGATAATGGCTTAATTATATTTTCTTATGAGGGGACACTTGTTTATAAATCAATCAATACCAACTACAAACACCCACTTCTTCCGACCCAGAAAGTTGAGAGCATTGACGGCAATGACAGTCGTAACGACAAGGGTTTTCTCTGAAGGTCGGCTAAGCCGGAAACAGATGCATTTTTGGCACTTTACCCTCTGCAAGGTGGCACAAACTGCAATTACATAAATTATTTTATGGCTGTAAAGGTTCACAGATGCGACTTCCGTCAGGAATGTCTTCAGTCTGTAGACACTTCCTTGTGTAGTCAGTTGTGTAGTTCCTCGTTCTTGAAGCCTGTGTACGAAATCTATTTAGTCCTTTAGTTATGAGGCGAACTAAAAATTATTTGTGAGTGTTACTTTTCACGCGTGTCGGGGAAGTAGGCACAGCAGTCTCACTAGGTTAGTACAACAAGTAGGCCTATTCTGTTTCCATCATAAATAATACTCCTTTATTTATTTACTATCCGATTTAATGTGAATGTGGTTGACGTAATCTGGACGTATTTAGGAGTAATACAGTTGGGTTCGTACTCTGTTTTCAATAATTAATTTGTCGTGTTGATAGTTAAAAATAAATACAATATGTTGGTTTATGTGTAATGTTAGCAGGAATGGCATGATATTACCCAACCCAATAAAACCCACCGGGCTTTTTCCTAAAAAAAAATAAAAAAAATGTAAAAACCCTGGTTTTTGACCCAAAAAAAAATTATTTCAAGACATTCAATGAATTTGTACATTTAATGCTATTTTGATACACTAAAATATGTCAAATTACATTTTGTGATAATATTGTAGGTGTAAGTCAGGTCTGCTGTTGGTCTATAGCCCTATAATTTTTGTGTAGACTACCATTACTCATTAGTTCATTAGTGATTAGGGTAGACAAAAATTTAATGTAGGCCTGCCTAAGATATCACAAATATGGTCAAGAACACCAAAAAAATTAATCAGTTAACTTTTTTTAAATCAGGGTTTTGGCCTAACAGGCTCTGATACAGTAGGCCCTACCCATATAACATAGTTGCTGTAATAATAATAAAAACTAGGTGAACCAAATGCACATTACTCATCTGTTTGAGTGATTATATTATATTACTGTCATTTTGTTTGATTGTAATTTGCTACAGCAACATAGCGTAATACAAATTTGTTCAATCACCGATCCCACCCACAACGTTTTTTGTTCGCTAAGCCTTCTCTGAATCCCTTTCATATACCTTATCGGAACTGCTGTTCCGGTGCGTGACATTGCTGATCTCACACATTGCTCTGGCAAGGTATCCCGTAGACGGCTTTTATTGCAAAGATCTATCTCACTACACATAGGTCAAACAGGTGTAGGGGTATGCTGCCAGTTGCCACTGATAATGAAAAATATTAAATTTTGTAATCTTGAAAATTAGCTCAAGACACAACAGGTCATGCATAAATCATACTTGCAAATATTAAAAATAAGTTTTTGTCTAAAAACCGGGTTTTTGCCAACCCTGAATGTTAGTGATATCGTCGAGAAATACGGTTAAGAAAAAGTTAAGCGAAGACCCTTTGAGCCGTTTATTATTAAGTATGATAGTATGACGGGTGCTTGGTGCGTGGAAACAGGCCCTCGGGAACAACCCGAGCTTAGATACAACCACGATTATAAACGCGCAATCCCAAGTAAAATTATTAGTAGGTTTAAAGGCTCATTCACAACCAACTTAGGCCGCTAACTTAGCCGCTAACTTGTCCTCTAGCTTTAGGTGGCTGTTCACAATGACTTTTTCCGAGGTAAAGTTCACGCTGTGCATAACCTTAACTTGCATTATAAATTTGCATCCAATTTTCTATTTTGCCAGTATTTGAATTTAAATAACATTAATTTTATAACAATCAAATAACAATCTTCTTGTGCTCGACTGGTAGTTTAAATTAATCGAACAGGATTTTGTCAAACCAATTTTGTTGGTGTTTCTTTGGCATCCATCTTTGCAATATTTTATTCTCTAGGCGCTCTCCGATTGGTTCATTCTTAATGTTAAGCTAGCTGCTAAGTTTAAGTTTGGAGTTTGCAAACTTTCGGCTGCTGATAAGTGTAAGTTAAAGGCTAAGTTTTGGTCATGAACAGACATGTTGTTTTCCATAAGACAAACCTTTAAGTTAGCGACTAAGTTGGTTGTGAATGGGCCTCAATACATAATTATAATAAACACACTAAAATAGTTTATAAATATATTTTTAACGATGATTTTTCAAAAAAAAAATCCTCCGGCGGCTGGGGCTCTGTCCAGACCCCTTGTAGCCGCGCCGGTCCTTGCTTGGCTTTATCATTTTGTCGGTCCATGAGATGAAAAAGGTTGGGAACCACTGCTTTAGAGGCTTTTAGTTTTACTAATCGTTTGCATCTGAATAGGCAATTTGTTATTCTTTGAATATTTTAAAACAATTTTAAGAAACATCTTATCTGTATTCAACGTAGTCACAATTGTCAGTATATCAATAATTTAATTTATTCTGTGAAAACCAACTTGAAAACTGAGACACAAATTTAAGTACGTGACCATAATTCCAACTCTACAATGGTGATGGAGCAATGCTGCCGATTCTACATAGTAAAAAAAAAAACGGTTTAAGAGTAATAAAATTCTTGGGTGCTCACTACAACAGAGGGTAGGAGTGGAGTGTCATTGTATCAATTGATTTTTTTTTTTATGTATGGAAATTTGTATTTTTCATAAAAACATATTGCAATATTTAGAAAATTGTGATTATAAAAATGTTGTCCATCTTGAAAAAATATATAGCCAAAATTGTGGACACTTTATTAAATTGAAAATATTGAAGATGTAGGACAAAACACCAATAATAAAACCGTTTGACTTGACCTGTGGTTTGGGTTTTGAGAATCTGATAATAATTGCTCTTTCCACATACCTACATAATATGTATAAACTTATGTACTTTAGGTTGCTCGGCACAGAACGATTTTAAGAGGTTCCGCTTACTCACTTATTCCTATGGATAAAACTCTTAGGTAAGCTTCCAACCCTGACGGTCCAGGGTTCAAATCACGCTATAGGCAGAAGAGTTTTTACTTCGTACGACCTAGTCCATCAATTCTTGGCTTAGGAATGTGTAAACGCTGACTTTGGAGTTGGTCTGGCAACGAGGCACATAATAAATTCTAAGGTTGTTCCAAATTAGCCTTGATGATTCTGTGCGGCGAGGGGGTGGAATCGTGTCCAGCTTGTTTGATTGGTGTTTCCTATTTAAAATACTGGTCTCTAGTTGGTCATTGTTCAATCGGCGGCGGCGGTGCCGACAGAGTTAGCTGGGTCTCCTTTAAATTGAATGTCCCCCACTGAAAATCCATAATGTGACTCGTTTTAGTGTTTTTTATTTATTTATTTATTTATTTATTTATTTATTTATTTATTTATTTATTTACAAAGTCGGTTCCTGCCTATAGGCATCGAGCAACACTACTAGTACCACGGTATGAAACAAATCAATCAAAACGAAGGACAAGCCATAGGTTGTTTAGGACATAAGCAAACTTAAGCAATTCAAATTTCTATAAAGTCTTGGCCATGAAATCTACCCAACAGTTCAAATTTGAGACTTGCAAATGTGAGAATGTCCCTAAATACTACGCCCACTTTTACCAGAGTCGATAAAGAAGTTTCCCCTTTGGGGAGGTCCCCTTACTCCCAAGTCAAAACGGAATCTAACGTCCTGCGCGCTGAGAGCGGCTCCAATGTGAAACTAATAAAAGCACTGCACGCTAAATACGGTCAGTTGATTATCGATGTGCAGTGACGCTGAAATCAACAAACAACAGACGAAACGTCAAACTTCAATTTTATTTCAATCATATTAGCCCTGGGCCCTAGTCTTTTAAAACGATTTACTTTTGATTTATTATTGTACTATAAAGTGTTGCGCAGGCGTCACTGACATTTTCGTGCAAAATAATTTGATATATGCCTTGTTCAAGCCTAACGGACGTAAGTGTAGCCTAGGCCCAAGGCCACAATACAGTTTTCAGACGTAAGTACGCCTTTGGCACTCAAATCGAAATCTTGAACAATACATATTGTCGGCCTAGCTCCTAAGCTTAGGTCTACTCCATCAGAAATATCCTCATTAATAAAGAGAGTTTGCTTTATGCCAAAACATTCGCCAACATTCGATCGTATTTAATATTTTGACGTTTCCGCCATTTGTCGTCATCGGCTGTTAACTACTAGTAGAAAAGTGACGTACTTTTATTGAAGTAGTTCCATCAATCGTCACACAGAGTCGCGCGGAACGTTAGATTCCCAACGCCAAAAACCGACTTTTTATTTAACCCAGGGCGGTATAGGGAGTTGGAGGACCTCCCCAACGGGGAAACTTCTTTATCGACTCTGCTTTTACTGACCCAAAGTTGATTAACATGATAAGCTTAGGTTTTTGTTGCAAAGACATTAATTTGGAAGAATAAAAGTAGCATTTTGATTCTTGATCTGACCATATGATTCAACTGAGGGATGACCTTGCTGATATGTCAATCAAGGCAAAATGGATATTTACAAACCTTACAAAGGTACAAAATTGCGGCAGAACAACAGGATGTTGTCAACCTCCTCATCGCCAGTGTTGGGTAGGAACTTTTAAAAAGTAACTCGTTCTTAGGAACGCGTTCCTTTTTCGGGAACTTTTTAAAGAACGCGTTCCAGTTTTAGAAAGAGGAACTTTTAACACAAAAGTTACAAATTTGAGGTAACTTTTAATACAGTTTTATAAGTTCCTTTCACTCTTACAGATGACAAAACCCACCATGTCACTACATTTGAAAACTCATTTAGCTGATACAGATATGAAAATGAGTTGATAAAAAATAGTAGAATATCATTTTTAGGAGGAGTCCCCTATATTGATGAACCTGTCATATTTGCTCGCGACGACGTGGCTTAAAAATCGCGCCCTCAATCCTATGTACCATAATTTATCCGATAGAGCAACTTTTAAACTGGAACTTTTATTATTTCAGGAACTCAAAAGTTCCTTTTTATGTGAAGGAACTGTAACTTTTAAAAGTTCCCTTTGAAGGTCAAGTAACTTAACTTTTAAAAGTTCCTTTTTTGCGGGAACTTACCCAACACTGCTCATCGCCCCATCAATAGGGAACTGTCCTTCATTACCAAATTTGAATATTTCCCTACTAATAACCTCAAATACCGACCAGTAAAGTTTTTTATGCGTCCGGCTTTTATTAGCGCTAACTGTGAGCGAGGAAAAATTTTAAACCGGGCTTCACGCCGGAAAACGGCCATGCGCCATTGCAGGTGGGCGTGACGTCATCGTGAGGTTCGCCGAGGCGGCGAGCTGACAGTTCTGCCAATCAGCTTCCCCTCCTCATCTCACGATGACGTCACAACCAAAAGAGCGCGTACTTAAAGGAATTGTCTTGGTTTGCATAACAGGCTTCTCAGAAGGTACCTTGATTCAATTACAATCAAATAAAAAAAAATTAGGTCGCTAAGTCATAGCGTACTTGCATAACAACAGATTTGCTAAAGCTCTGCGGAGCGCGTGAGCCGCCTATAGTGACGTCACTTTACGGCCACCGCCAGGGCCGCATAGCATAGAGCTTGCTGCATACATCCCGCGCGGATACGATCTGTTGGAGAACCATGGACAGTCCCAATTTGGAATGTTTTTGTGTTTTGAAAATTCAATTTACACTTAAACTAAGAGCGTCCTTCATAGAATATTTTCACAATGAGGGGTTCATTGGGATGAAAGATAGTAATCTGTATTATTGTAGGTTGAGCTTGAGATATGCAGAGACTTGTATATAATATATATTTATTTGTATATATTCAACAGAACTTGGAATGTTAGTTTCTTTATAATGAGTGAAATAATTACATAAAATTTACAGACTGCACTCTAAGTAAAAGTAACGCATTGACACTCACAACTCGCACAAAATGTAAAATAAATTTATTATCGCAAATGAAATAAACTCACAAATCACAACCCAAATCACAAAATCAAAGATGTTCTTATGTATATAAATTATTCAACACAAACTTGGGAGTCCTAGTTTCTATACAGCGAGTTCAATAAATTACAATACTTGGAAATAATTACGACTAGGAGTTAGCAGAACACAGACTTCACTCAAAGTAACGCATTGGCACTCAAACCTCGCACGAAATGTCAAATAAAATCACTATCGCAAAATTGTATAAACACACTAATAAGTCTCAACCTAAATCACAAAATTACAATGATCTGCACTGGCTTAATTGGAGGAACTTGCCTTTGCCAAATAAATCGCTACACTGAAGAGGGTGACCGTCCGACTAATGCTGAATAGCACGGTAGCAGGTAGCAGCAGCGAGGACGGTAGCCGTAAACTGACGTCACAACTATTGCGCGCGGGGTTGAAAGGAAGTCCCGTTAGAGCCACACTACCCTCAGATGAAATTTTTTACACATAGCTTCTTTCCAAAAACACTCTAAAGATTAATATAAAAGATACATGCTTGAAACTAAGACAATGTCTTTAAGTCTTTGTGCGGGAAGTCAAAACCCAGGAACTTTGAACATGCATAGAATCCACAGATTTTATTTTTTATAGTTTATTTTAATTGCGATGTTTATTAAATTGAATATACAAATTACTAAATACTGTAAGATATATTTGAAACCAAGGACAGTTCCCTATTCTTGTCTTACCTTTGTATCCCCTTTCTTCAATGTTCTTTTATTTTCCTTACCATTAGTGACAGATTATTATTTTCACTAGTACTTCATTCCATCACTACTCCATCATCTTTACAACATTCACAGTGATTCCTTTCATAATTTTATTTTTCTAATTATTTAGTCTCAAAATATGACACATATTTCATTTTTGTGCTTCACTGAGTACTGATTAGTACTCTGGATCCTCGTAATTCAATACTGATTGACCCTGGTCAATAACGATATGTATTTTTTTTTTTCGTTTTATACCTTGGAGAAACCCAAACGTCTATAATAAGTAGGACTCGGATATTTACGAATTGCTTAAAATCATCAAAATATGTATTTAAAATTTGCTATTACCCCAAAAATGTATTATTTACCACATAATCTATACCACAATCACATCTATAACACAAAAATGACAAATTTTTTATCTTGCAATTGTGATTTTACACAAATTTTTAAAGCTTTTTGAACATGAAATTTTGCAAAAAATTATGTTTTGGTAAATTTCTTAAATCAGCTTTAACCTGCTTATTTTTGTTCCACAGGTACTAGAGCATTATATTCATACCAATATAAAATTACTAGATAATCATGTCTTGAAACAGTGCACAAATATACACTCTAACATGCCGAAATATGCATTCCGGAATCACACCCCGTCTTGGTAATCGTCATATTTTATCGAACCTATACTCGGCCTACTTCACAACGCTTACTTTCAATGGTTCTTCGCATTCATTTCGCAGTCGCACACTCTTCCCTCTTTTTACGCACGCCCTTGCATGTCCGATCATCCCTTTCTTGAGGTTCTTTACTGCCATCAAACTAGAGCAAATTGAGTCTTTAGCTTTTCCGTTTGAATGTGAATTCGGCCACCCCTTCCCTTACTTTCTATTACAAGTAAAACCTGGTGTTATTGTTAAATCGTGGTACTTATCTCTTCAAATAATCTCTACAACTTTTTATTAATTATATTACTTGAGAAATTCAAATAAGATCAAAGCATCGACCCCAAAGTCTTAATAAAGCAAACATTTACATGGATCTTTCAAATAGCACACTAGTGTTGACGATGGACACTATTAGTGTGACATCATTCCATCATGGTCGCCCCATGACAACGCCCAGTTTTGACTCCAAACACGGTTTCGCTCCCATCAGAAACCAGTGGGTGGTATTTGCGACAGTCTCTCAAAGGTATCTTTCCACTTTTGTCAATCACGTATTTTTTCCCGATGAGTTTGACACTATTACAATGAGGGAAAATATAATTACTTGAATTCCATGAATGATTGAATACTTTATTTCCATTAAAATGTAGACCTTGTTTATATGTCTACTAAAACAATATCATACAAAGGCTTATCATTTTTGTGCTATTATGTTCAAGCTATGAGTCTATGAAGTACTGGTACTGTTGTATTTGGGTACAGCAAGCGGCAAAGTTTGGAAACAATTTTCAAGGGTTGTTTGAACCTACTATTTTTACTTCGAACTTGAACTCAAACTTTGATAGATTTGAAAATCGAATTTTGAACTTCACAAAAATTTTGAACCAAACCGAACTCGAACTGAACTTAAAGTGATATCAAACAGTTATAATAGGTAAAATAACAGTGATAAGTCTGGACCGGCACCTCCACCAAGGAAGTATGTAACTTCTGGACCGGCCCCTCCACCATCCAAGTTTTTTGTTTTTAAATTTGTACCTATGAACTGAGAACCATTTTGTGACATGTCAAATAATAGGTACCCACACACTACTACAAATTACTAAAAAAAAAAACTTTTTTCACTTGAACTAAAACTTTTTTTAAGTTTGAATTTCGAACGTTCACACATCCCTACAATTTTCTTCGTTGCTAAGGGCAACCAGTTGCATGACGTCACCACTAAAAGTGTAAATACGCTACATGTATTGTGCTTTTGTGTAAGTTTTTTCTTTTGTTAGTTAAGCGTAGTGGCCATAACGCATTTGCCTTTAATTTGCCAATATTGTTTTGTGCATATGTAGTTCAAGTTTATGATGACACTCCAAAAATGATCAATTTAGAAATACTAGGTCCTTGATAAACAGGCGATTGAGCCATGTTTCACACAGCATTGGACTTTATTATTGTTTAAACTTTTATGAAATACATAAAATACAATGCAAAACACAGCCACAGTGTACGAATCATGAGGTAAGATTGCAACGTCTACTCATTCTTCTAGCAAAATTACACCTTGCTCGTGGAGATTCAGTTCACCTTGGCCACTGCAGTATTAAAATTAGTCTTGAAGTTCAAACATGATTTGATCAAAATGATTCATTTAAAAACAAAAGCCATTGTTGTGAAAAAATGCTATATATTTTTAATTTTTTTTTTTCGTGACAGATTTTCCTGTAAATGGTGGCAGCACTGACAAATTTGTTTTTGGATGTTTGTTTAAATTTCTGCACAATAAGTTCAGTGGTTCAACCCATGTTCATCAAACAGACATGCACATAATATAAACACTAATCTAGTCCCACCCGTTGTAAGACGAGGGAGCGAAGAAATATTTGTGTCAATGAATCATTACATCAAATGTTTTAAAATGTGATTTAAAACCATCCTGCAACTGTACCACTTTGTATTCTATTAAAAATAAAATGTATGTAGAATATATTCAGTAGGTTATATAACTGATTTTCAGTTAGGGACTTGCATTTTTAATGGACCAAGCCAATAGGGAAGACTCACATGTTGTTGTTTTTTTTTATATATTCTACTTTATTCAGGGCCAGTTTCTGTTAATATCAATTTTTCATTATTTATAATTTATAAAATATTTTCATTCATAAAAGTGAGCTTAGTTTTAAACGTAATAATGGCGGGGAAAACGGGGCAATACGTCATAACCCTACAACCAATAAGGCAATAACAGTATGCTTTTTTTAAAATACATTTTTGCGGATTATGATGCCCTAAGGAATAAAATTTGTTTCTAGTGTGATTAAAAATACTTTAAAATAATAATTTGTGTAACAAGCTATAGGCTAACATTTGCAAATTTGTGTATACATTTTAAAACATTTATGGTTTTATGATAACACTTGAAAATGTCAACAATGTACAATTGTTTCAACGCGAGCAGGTGAACAACCGAGCGTCGAATTTTGGTTCGTGATCTAGAAAACTGTGGTCATTTTCATTCATAAACAACGTTGTTTATAGGGTTATGACGTTGCACATATTTTCACAATAAAGGGGCGGGAAAGAGTAAACATAAAACTTTCCCTCTGTCGAATAGAAAGTATTTAATTTGGATTGTTATAAACTACGGTAATGGTGTTTTTTAAGTGAATATCGACTGATTCTGATCACCGCACTAATATTTGGAACCAGTGAGCCTTCCCTATTCTTGCTAGTTAGGTTAAATTACAATACCAATCTCTTTTCATGTTTTTGCTATGTTATATAGTTTTAACTGCAATGTCAACAGACAATTTGTAGTAGTAGTATCGGTAGTTTATTTATTTATTCATAAAAAATGTCTGGTTTGTTATTTTTACAACGCTTATATTAGCTTCATGTGTTTGTCTGTCTGTCTAGACGGGATCTTATAGTCAATATTTCATTATTACAACACTTATATAAGCTCATGCGCTTGTCTGTCTGTCTGTCTGTCTGTCTGTCTGGACGGAATCTTATAATCGATATTTCACTCACTTCTCAATGTCCAATCGAGCTGAAATTTTTCACACATACGTATTCTTGATGACAATAGATGAATCAATTAACAGATTCACTAATTAATCAATTAATTCATCTTAATTAATAATTAAGTTTTATATGGGAATCGATATTTCACCACTTTCCCAATGTCCAATCGAGCTGAAAATTTTCACACATACGTATTCTTGATGACAATAGATGAATCAATTAACAGATTCACTACAGATTCACTAATTAATTAATTCATCATAATTAATCAATAAATTCATCATAACTAATTAATCAAACAAAGCTTCATATGGGAAATTAGTCACAGCTAGTGAGGATGGGCCATCCAGATGCAGAAATTCGGACACGTCCAGTGAGCACATATTCAATTACAACATTCGTTAAGACTAAAAAGTATAAAATAATATTACATGAATTTTTTTTTTATACAACGCTCATATTTAAATGTACTAAAAAGTAAAAAATAAATTTTCGGCCAACAAATTTTTGCCTTACTCGGGAAATAAAAGCGTTGGGCGCTTACGGTATTATAATTTTGTTGATCATGGAGGGAAAGCTTACGGTATTATAGTTTTGTTAATCATGGAGGGAAAGCGCTTAACGCTTTTATTGCCCGAGTAAGGCAAAAATTCGTTGGCCGAAAATTTATTTTTTACTTTTTAGTACATTTAAATATGAGCGTTTTAAAAAAAAATGTTTTCATGTAATATTTATTATTTACTACAAATCAGAAATTAAAAAAGAAGAAATTTCAGGCAGGCGTCTTAACCACTAGACCATCAGGACGGGTACATTTTAATCTCTGAATTGTAGTTGCATTGTTTTCAGTTATAACCTGCTTCATCCAATATATTTTACCAATTCTGGGGGGTGAGACTCGACGCAAAATCCACGTGGTTTGGTTGATTTCCGTGCTCTATTCCGACAATCGGTAGACTCAACGAATCTTTCGATTCCGTCTGCTATTTGGTTGACGGAAACACTTCCGACAGTCGTAAATTTGTAAACAACAAAATCCTCCATTTTTATTTCGATAACATAGCATTATATTTTGCTTAAATACCGGAATATTTCGTGATTTGTTACTCCACAGTACACTTGTTTGACTCTTTATAAGTTGTTTATTGTTGCACAATATTCTGTTTCCATTATTTCTTTATAGGAATTAACAAACATACCTTAAATTTGACGTTGTTCGCGTACACAAGATAAAAAAACAAACCACGGCTGCACAAAAACTCACTGCCTTATAAATATGCGGCTGGCTAGTTTCTTCTTACATAATCATGGCGGTGGATTTTATAACGAAGCTTCCGATTGGCTTAACAATGGTTAAATCCTTGCCACAGCCGCAAGTCACGGAATGATTCCGAAAATCGGAAACGAAACTCGAGTCTACCAAATGTCGGAAATGTTTCTTTATGGACGGAATCAGATAATTCAAAACCACGTGGAAGTCGAGTCCAGTCGAGTCTCACCCCCCTGTGTTGTCTCCTGCCGGACAAATGAATACTTATAATACGGTGGAGGAACCATTTTCATAGCATGGCTTTAGGCCCTTACTACTAAGTTAGTGATGGGCACCCATTGTCTGTTGTCTTCGGGGGTTTTTTTTTTCTACACGATTTTTCTAATTTGATCTTATGGTGAATTTTGTATATTTTAGTATTAATTTATAACTTAGTCTTTGGTGGTAAACATGAACCTTTCAGTATCAGAAAACAAATATCATTTGTGACTTTCAGTATCAGAAAACAAATATCATTTGTGAATCTATCTTAACCTGTTGGATGTTAGTAATTACTAATTGCATACCTACAACCAAAAGAAGTCTGTAAATACTCTGGATAAAAATAGATATAATTTATTTTAAAGGTGCGATTCCAATGCGACGGCTTAAACTACTATAGCCGCGCGGCTGTAGCAGCGCGATCCGAGTCACGCGATCAGAGCCGCTTGTTCAAATTCCAATCCCGCGACTTTTGTTTCAGTCGCCACGTGATTAATATGGAGGAAACACTGGTGTTATCTCATTTTCTTCTCGAAGAAGAGGAAGAATTGTTACTAAATATGCAAAGAAGTGCCCCTTAACCAATGTACTTGACGAGGAATGAGGAGGGATTTCAAAGTATTCTAAATTCTAATACAGAGACATCTTTTGGACGATGCATCAATCAGTGTTTAGGAAGTTTTTCCGCTTGAATTTGTCACTCAGCTTCACGAAAACAACAATAGTTCTATTATTTAATATAGGAAAACACTTCCGATCACGTGGCGGCTGCGGCTAGACTGCTATAGGAGGCAGTCGAGTCGTCCGGCTCAAGCCGTCTCACAAGAGTCGCGTCAGTCGCGCGGCCACTGTCGCGTCATTGGAACGGGTTCCATTCATTTAACTATAAAGGAGTGTGACTCATGTAGTGTTTGCAGCCGTGCGGCTGTAGTATCAGCCATCGCATTGGAATCCCACCTTAAGAGAAATAAGATTTTACCATAATTTTATATTGCTAATAATGGAAGATATTGAGAAATTATCATCCGAATATATAAATTTTTAAGTGTAGTAGTAATACCAAAAGAATCTTTACTAAGTTATGACCCTTAAAGTACATTTGTTTTGTTGGTGGGTTTTAGTGGAGTTCTGAAGGGGTTAATTTTTCTTCTTGTTGCGCATTAAACCTCCATCGGTTCTGCCTATATTTGATCACTTACTATAGCAAACTACAAAATGATCAAAATGGTAAAACTCATACATTTATTACTTGTTATTATTATTCTTATCAAAGGCCTGCTTCAAAACAGTTATGGAGTGATAGCGTCATTCTAAAAAATGTGTCTCGACTCTCAAGTGGGGTTGAACTCTCCCGGCCCTTTGGATTTACCGTTTCCGTACCGTCGATGCTCAACCAAGGTATCAGGGTACACTCGTTATCAATGGCTATAATATGATGGTGATATCTATAAACAATGTGATTTGTTCATTTTGTTGTGTCAACTTGCGGCGGTGCGTACCATCATCTGAAGGCAGGCTATGTATTTGTTTGTATTAAATGTGCATGTAATAAATAATAATAATGTTATTATTTCTCAATTATTCCAATATGTTAATGTTAAATGTAGCTATTTTTATTGTTTGCTGTATTTTATCAATAATAATTAATTATTTGATTCAATTATGGTTGCCAACTCTGAGAATATGATGATGGCCATGGTACATTGAGTTAACAGGTGAAGCCCACGCCATGAACATACTTTCTATGTGTTGGAAGGGGTCTGGGCCAAAGCCCCAGTGAGGGAGACAAAATTGGCAAAACCAAACATATTTTTAATCTCATTAAAAGAAGTAGTTTTAAGTGGCTTAAACTTATTTGTGTAGGTCATACATCAAATATTATTATTCATTAGTCATTATTTACAATTAAAATGTTTTGATGTTTCTAGCATGCTTTAAGTATTAGTAAGTTCCCGTTTTGATTCCACAGGTTATTGGTTAGTCAACTTCTGTATAAAAGAGTGCCATATGACTGGGTCACGAGAGTGCTATGAAGAGAGATGGTACCGGTACCTGAAGGTGCGAGGGGATCGAGGACTCAAATAACACAACAACGAAAACCATATGACAAAATATTTTCAGTTGTATGACCTTCCTCAGTGAGTTTGAGACTGTGGTTATTCACGTGGTTGTTTTTTAACAATATAATATTCCTATGTTAGCAATAATAGGGCATCTCTGTTATTGCCGGTCGCTGGGTTTGACCGGTAGCCAGCTTTAGTGACCAAAGCCTGGCTGGTTAGCAATCCTAGCTTCAGTGAGAACGTCTCTTGCATTACGGTGTTAATTATGTTTCTTATATTATGCATTTGTTGTTCATCTCTGGTTTCCTTCATCCTCGATCATCCTGCCTTTATTAAAGTATTGTACTTGAAGGGGGGGTTGTTCAAGATTTGTTTTTGTTTTTGCTAGCTTCAGCCCGACTGACCAAAAGTTTGTTACGTGTTCGGACGACGGCACTTTGCGGATCTGGGACTTCGGGCGATGCTTCGAAGAAAGAATTCTCAGAGGTAAGGAAATCTTGTACATCTTAATGTAGCTTTACAATGGTGGTCAATGTCCTGCTTCTTATTTCACAAAATTTTACTGTCAAGATTGGGTTTTTCAATTTTCATGTTTGAATGAACAATATGACTGGATGGGCCAAATATTGATATTTCAATTCGATAGGAATGTCTATATATTTTTAAACCGAGATCAAAAAAGATCAATTTATTTTTATGTTCCCAACTGCTTAGAAGTCTGTCTGAAAACAAAATTATCGGTATCAATTTTATGGCACTATCCGTTTTGGCAAAACCTAAAAGGATGTGCCTTCGCTGCTGTCACTAGGTGTATGGCCTCTTTCCAATGCTTCAGATTGTTTTAAATTACCAACTTGTATAGTGCAAAGTAAGGCATACATGCATGAAACTAATGTTGTACCTATTAACATGCAAAGTAATTTTGACACATTCAGCAAATCATTTTGTTGGCACTTTCCGCTTCTCGTTAGTCATATTTATTATTTAAGCTAATGTGTTGCACTTAACGAAGTTTTCATTAAGGTTAGATCTCTGCCAGTATGTCCTTTGGTAGTTGATTTATAAATTGTGTATGATGTTCATTTTGTTAGGCTCTAGAATAGATTCCAAGATCAGGAAGGAACATAGTACCTACTTGGTCCTAAACACAACCAGTCAGAAATAATGTGTGAATTTTTTTTTATTATATAGCAAAACATTGAGTACATACATAGCATACCTTATCCCACTAAGCCCACAGGCTTATCAGTGGGTCACAGTAATGTATGATAAACTAGAAAATCGGAGAGCAACTTCCAAGAATATGCACCTATGTTTTTTTATAAGTGAATAGGGGAGATATTAAATATATTTATACAAAACATTAGTGTGAGAACTGATGCTCCCAGTACATGACAGTACGTAGTCAGAAACTGTTTTAACAAAGCTACCACATGGATGTGGGGAAACATTACTTTGTGGATTTAACAACTTCGAAGCAGGAACTGTCTTGATAATACATACAAGGGCTGTACTGTACGTCGACGTTACCGGAATATTCTAGTTTAGAGATAATGGCCCACACTCAAGTCTACATAGACTTTGTGGGCTTCTCAAAGGAATATGTACCTACTAAATGACTATTATAAATATGTAACAATTGTATTTGAGAATAAAAGCACATCTGAATCTGAATCTGAATTCTTTTTTCAGTCTCTATCATAATTTTATTTTTTTATTAAAATAATTTGATTTATGTATATTTATTAATACATTCTTTAATACAACATTGCTGCCATTTTACATAAAGTGAACTTTAAATTTTAAAACGTGGTAAATGTATCAAAACAATACATTCATACCGGTACCAATTCTATTAAAAACATATAATATAGGCAAAAATAACTACAAAAAATAGTTAATATGGTTGGGACTAAACATTGATTATTTAATTTGACGTCTGACGTCAAAGCAAAAAACGACTTTCAATTTGACATCGACTTGCCATCTTTAGACATAATAATAAATCCAATCAATAATCCGCATCAAAACTTTTGATTTAAATAATGCAGTCATTTAAAAATGGTGTTTTAATTGTTTTTGTGTTCTATTGTCTGTACATTTTTTTTTAAATCCAATATATTTTTTATATCTAAATTATTTTTCTTAAACTTTGATGTGATAGCGAAGTTTTTGTTTTGATATTGATTACTAAATTATAATCAAATCCCAACCCTAATAGTGTATGTAATGATTTTTTAGATACGCAAGCACAGATTGTCTGCATGTACAGCCGTGGTTAGAGAGGTGCAACATGAACTGTATTAGTAGGCCCTACGCAAGCGCACGTTGTCTGCATGATACAGCCGTGGTTAGAGAGGTGCAACATGAACTGCATTAGTACCACAGAACCTAGGTTGTGTATTTTGATAGCCATTCTACAAAGGCAAAAATTGAAATTAATTATTAAAGTATGACTGTTTACTTCAGAATAATTTGGAAATCCCTATTGTTTCATGCATGCATGCTACAAATAAGGAGCAAGATTGCTCATCTATCAAAGATATGGGTGTTTTATCAATTATTAGAGTAGTTCCAAAGTCACCATTTATACACCCTAATATCATATCAATGAACAGTCCATTCCATAACTTACAGGACATGACAACCCCAGGATTTCCTAAGAATGTAAACAACCTGATTTTTTTAATGGCTTATGGTGAAAACTAGAAGTAGCTACCTTGAGGTAACTAATAACAATAATATTGGCGGATGCGCACGCAACCGCTAATAGTGATATAGATAGTATGGAACCGTCACGTCCTTGCAGACAGACAAATATTTGACACGTGCAAAAAGAACTATCTCTGTAGCGGAAAATATAGTGTTGAGACAAAAACAAAAGGTACCATCGTCTTCTAAGGTCGTTCTCAAGAATGATCTCAAATTAAAATTATTGTTGAAAAATAAACACACTACTTTTTAAAATGTGCTGAAAACACATCATTATAGTGTGTTTGAGATGAGGACCAGTAAAGTAAATAACATTGACAAACAGTGACAATATTTTACACTGGCATATAGCTCTATGCATGTGTCTAGGCATTGAATAACCAATATAAAGGGATTGGATACACAAAGGCCTAGGGCAGCGGTTCTCAACCATATTTCCGCTGCGACACATATGACTGAGTACGATCCCCTAGGCGACATACCTACTTGGATGTACCCACATTTCAACAAAATAATAGTTAACCAGCTTAACCCTCGGTGGGTCTACATTCGACTCTGTTTCTCTGCATCGGACTGTTTTACCGACTCTAGATTCTCAGTACCTTCAAGTCACTCTATCTGTTAGCAAAATTTGTAACCCTGTAATCATTAAGGCTTTCAGTGTTGTTATATTGCCGGTCAGAACGTGGCTGGGGTTGCTGAAACCCCGCGCGAGTGATCACGTAACTGTAACTGCATACAGAAACTCGATGCTATTTTGGCTTTAATTTTGAAATTTTGGAAAAAATTCTTCTTGAAATTTATTAACTAAAAAGTAAAACAAAACTTAAAATAGTGGTAGTAGTATTTATTTTATTAGCAAAACTGTTTAGTACAACATGTAATACAATACAACAACAATAGTGTACATCTTTCACATAACAAATCACATCAGGCGACATTATCCTCTCTCATTAGAACTATCAATTTCTACCAATCTTAAAATTTAAAATCTCTATTGTTATAAAAATACTTACTGCAATCTATCTTAAACATTAAAATTAGAGTTGAGGTTGCAATGCCATTATTTGGCTTAAAAACTTTGCCTCTTACACATTTTTTCATAAAATTAAACAGTCTAATACCTCTATAGAATACAGAGTTCATTGACTCAGCCTTGCTTTGTCTCTCCACAGCCAATTGATCATTAAACCTAGTGCCATAGTTATGAATTTCACTGTTTTTAATATTAAATTTGTCCAGGTAACCCGGTTGAGCACCAATATATAACCTAAAAATAAAAACTAATGTGTTGACCATTATCCTATGCTCCACCAAAAGCCATTCTAACATGTCTAACTAATTTGCATTATTATATATCGAATTGCATTATTTTGACACCTTTTTTGAATATTTTGAAAATGTCCATTTTTTTAATCTAAAAAATACAATAAAAATATATTTCATACAAAAAGGTTCATTGACATTTTATTTCACTGTCCTCCCAGTAACAACTACTTACATAGTTAGTAGTTCCACAAATTATATGAGCACAGAAAGAAATACCCAAAACATCCTACTGCACTAATTACAGTACAAAATAATTTGGGGTTTCAGAAACCCCACGTGAGGGATGGTGTTAAGAAATTCCGCGCGAGTGACGGAGGGTTAAATAAACCTTATCTTTATTGTTAAATTTTGAAAATAACAATACATCAACAGTAACTTACCAATGTGCAAATGTCACGTACTTCCTCATCAGTGGTGGGATACCTGGGACTCATGTAATTCACACAGTTTCTCAGTACGGGGATGAATGGCAGACATACTGACGCGTATCTCACTATCAGCATCAAAAGTCTCGATCTGTTTTTTGAATTGATTGTTTTTAAAGTTGAGAAAGCTGCTTCACACAAGTATGAAGTCGAGAAGGGAAGTAAATCACACGGAGCCTTGTTAACAATTGCAGGGAACTCATTTTGAATAGATCCAAAATGAATCAAGAGAGATCTCTAGAAATCTTGATTTTAGAGTTTTATCTGAAGGAAATTCAATCAACTATTCTTTTTCTGGATACGTTAGGTCTGAGTCTGACACGTCGTTTATGTGTCACCAGAAACTGCAAATGGAGAGATATCCCATTCTATTACTTTTGTTGAAATGGAAGGAAAGTATTTCTCAAACCCTCATGAAGACAGGTCAAGTGTTAAATTATATCTTTCAACACTATTTTTTTTTCTTTTTCGGAAAACAAGATTGTTAAGGTAGCACCAAAAATGCATAGCGATATATACGTTTTCACATGCGCGCGCGACCCAGCACCTCCACCAATGACTCCACCGTTTGTACGAATTAGGACAAATTTGCCGAAGACTACCCGGCACCTCCACCAAAATCATGTTCAAAATTATTCCCTCAATTTCGAATACCAAATACTCTACTAAAAATTTTGGGTACTCGCACACACCTTGTTGTCACTCACTTTCTACTCACACCTAGAACTTTAGGCAGTATAAAGCGTTCAAGTTATTGGCGTACATGAAAAGACTTCAAAATATTAATTGGATGAGCGAAGCGAAGACTTCAATTTCACCGACCCCCCAAAAAATTTAGCTCGGGTGTTTTGTTTTGTTGTTTGTTTTTCTGTCTGTTTGTTTGCTCTCTACCGGGCAAACGGCATATGCGATCTTGATGAAAATTTGAGGGGACCTTCGAAATCTCTGAACTTAGACTTGCTACGTTTTTGGGTACAATCAAAGAAATATTTCTCATGAATATCGTACTTTTACGATTTTTTTCGATTTTTAGTGCGATATTTTCGTGACATTTGGGCCGATTCTGACCAAACGGGTGGGGCTACAACGTTCATATTTCACATGCACATTAAGGTAATGGTGATGTATTGACGTTTGAAAGAAAAAATAGAAAAAGTTAGCCCGAATCTATAGAAATAAAGGTTTTAAATTGAGTTTTTTGAGGTGTTAAATATTAAAACCTTTATTTCCATAGATTCTGGCTAACTTTTTCTTTCAAAAGTCAATACATCACCCTTACCTTAATGTCCATGTGAAATATGAACGTTGTAGCCCCACCCGTTTGGTCAGAATCCGCCCAAATAGCACGAAAATATAGATTTTAAATCTTTCTCACAGCCTTGTATGAAAACATCACAGGAGATTTTATAATAATTTTATACCTTAAGGCTCATTCATAACCAACTTAGGCCTCTAACTAAGCAGCTAAAGGTCGGTGCACAGAACTTCCTAAGGTTTATGGTTTATGGTTTAACGAAGTTGAAACATGCCCAATGCGTTATCGCGTTCACATTCTTTCCCAAGGTTTAAGGTTTAGGGTCTAAGGTTTAACAAGATGAAAATATTTCAACTTCTTAGCTCTTAAACACTAAACACTAAACCCAGCCAATGAGAAGCGAGCTCTCTTAAATCCGGCCAATGGAAGCGCGCGTACTAGATACGTTATAGAAAAACATTTCTTAGACCATAAACCATAAACCTTAAACCTAAAACCTTGGGAAAGTTTGTGCACCGAGCTTAACTTAGCCTCTAACTTTAGGTTGCTGTTCATGATAGATGTTTTTAAACCAATCACAACACAGATTTGCAGTGTTTACTTTTATCGCGCCAATGCTTGACATACAATAACATTCAGCATTCAGTAAGTAGGCCCCCAAACTAGCCTAGCTTTACTTAGGTAGCATTATAGAATTGATTGACTATAGACTGTACAGTTTATTAAACAATAATTGATGGTAAAAATAATAAACGTATTTATTTAAGACAACGTGACGTAAGCCTTACATAACCTCACATGGCCTAGCCCTAGCTGGGGGCTAGGCCTAGTACCGCAATAAACGTTAATAATACTGACGGTCAGTTGACATTTCTGCCCCAATCGATAGCCAAATGTTTTCTTTTATATTCTTATCTTTGTATAAAGACGAAGATTTTACATATAGCAGTGGCCTTTTCATGAATTCGTTCAATAGCTTTTCATCGAAAAATAGCTGATGTTTCTTGGGATCCATTTTTGCTGTTTGTTTACGTTTTCAATCGGATATGACCGGAAATTGTCGGCTCGAGTCTCTCTCTGATTGGTTAAAAGCTTAATGTTAAGTTAGCTGCTAAGTAAAACCTTGGAGTTTGCAAACATTCGGTTGCTGATAAATGTAAGTTAAAGGCTAAGTTTGGTCATGAACAGACGTGTTGTTTTCCATAAGACAAACCTTTAAGTTAGAGGCTAAGTTAGCTACTAAGTTGGTTGTGAATGGCCCTTTACTCACAACCTTGTTACAAACAATCAAAGATCCAACAGACCTAATGATTGCTTTGTAAGGGCCGTGTAAATATGTTTCTATTATTTTAAATAAATATTAAAATTTTATAATTAAAAAGCTCATCCATCAACGCGACTAAAAAAAGCGTTTGCGAAGCTTCCTAGTAAATAAACAAAATACTTGTGAACACCAGTGTGTCGCGACACAGTGATTGAGAACCGCTGCTCTAGGGGATACATGCACCTGTTGCTAGGAGATACGTGCACCTGTTGCTAGAGAATACGTGTACCTGTTGCTAGGGGATATGTGCACCTGTTGCTAGGGGATATGTGTACCTGTTGCTAGGAGATACATGCACCTGTTGCTAGGAGATACGTGCACCTGTTGCTAGGAGGATACGTGCACCTGTTGCTAGGAGATACGTGCACCTGTTGCCAGGGTATACGTGTACATGTTGCCAGGGGATACGTGCACCTGTTGCTAGGGTATACGTGTACATGTTGCCAGGGGATACGTGCACCTGTTGCTAGGAGATACGTGCATCTGTTGCTAAAGAATACGTGCACCAGTTGCTAGGGGATACATGCACCTGTTGCTAGGAGATACGTGCACATGTTGCTAGGAGATACGTAAACCTGTTGCTAGGAGATATGTGTTCCTGTTGCTAGGAGATACGTGCATCTGTTGCTAGGGGATACGTGCACATGTTGCTAAGAGATACGTGCACCTGTTGCTAGGGGATACGTGCACCTGTTGCTAGGAGATACGTGCACCTGTTGCTAGGAGATACGTGCACCTGTTGCTAGGAGATACGTGCACCTGTTGCTAGGGGATACGTGCACCTGTTGCTAGGGGATACGTGTACCTGTTGCTAGGGGATACGTGCACCTGTTGCTGAAGAATACGTGCACCGGTTGCTAGGGGATACATGCACCTGTTGCTAGGGGATATGTGTTTCCTGTTGCTAGGAGATACGTGCATCTGTTGCTAGGACAAACGTGCAACTGTTGCTAGGAGATACGTGCACCTGTTGCTAGGAGATACGTGCACCTGTTGCTAGGGGATACGTGCACCTGTTGCTAGGGGATACGTGCACCTGTTGCTAGGGGATACGTGTACCTGTTGCTAGGGGATACGTGCACCTGTTGCTAGGGGATACGTGCACCTGTTGCGTGTTGTTGTTGGAGATACATGCACCTGTTGCTAGGGGATATGTACTTGTTAAGAAATTGCATCTCACAAAGCTTCTGTAAACAAAACAATTTATTATGGAAAATCGGAATTACCGTTATGTACATTTACTGAACAATTATTATTTAAGCTTCGTATCCATTTCCTATTATAGTAAAAATAAATTTGATGGTAATATTGGCATTAAAACTGCTTGTGTTTTCTTTGGGTATTTTACCAGCCAGAAATTTACAATTTTATCTCTGCTAGTATTTGAACCCCGAGTCTCCGGAATTCCGAGTGGGCGTTTTGACATCTGGACGACGTTACCGGCTAGGAGTTTGAGTTGTTGCTGCTCTTTATTGCATGTAGGTCAAGTAATATGACTGATAAATGTGATCATGGTGATCACAAACGGGGAGAGGGCTGGTAGTGAAGTACCTAACAAGAATAAACTGCATTGGATGGAAGTCGACAGTGTTGGCTCGAGTGTTACACGCGCGACGCTGATTCGGGAGGTCCCGGGTTCAAATCCCGTCAAGACCGGCAATCCTGACTGAAGGTTTTTTCGTAGGTTTCCTTCAGTCATTATAATGCTAATGCCAGGGATTGCGTCCTCTTGAAACAGCCCTCAGACATCCCTTCACAATCTTAAGTCCAAAATACCTAGTTAGACACCTGAAGAGGGGCATGAATTGCACCCTGGGCAGGCTTCCCACGGAAAAAATATATTATTTGAAGAAAGTGAACAAAACTCTTAACGAGCAATAAATGTATTTAGCATAACAACCATTATATTCTTTGATTGTTACCTAAATGCATCAGATCAGTGGTGTATTATGGGCTTCCCCCTCCCCCATAACCCCCCTAAAAAAAATATCCCAGCATTAATTATTTTCTGCACATCATCTAGGTTAACGCAAAATTAAATACATTTATTCAGTTTTCTTTTCCGTTCAGCAAAGCACCTTAATTCTTCTAAAACACATTATAACTACTTCAAAAATACTTATTTGATGAAAAGTTATGCCTGCGGTGCTATTGTGGTTGGCATGCCTCTAATGCCCCCTAGTGCATTTGTTGATCACCTTTTGCAGGTTAATCTTACTCTTGGCAGCCTCCCCCGCCCCCCCTCCGAAAATATATTCCTACGTACGTCACATCAGATGTCCAGAAAAATAATGTTCTACTGTTTTTTAAAAAATAATTTGTATGTACCAATGAGTCTGGCAGCCACCAAGCTTCTTCCTTGAGCAGTTAACCACCAATGATAATCCTCACTTCACTTGTAAATATCAAAATACTTTCCCCAATTCCTTCCCATTTGCATACTCTGCGTGCAGCGTAGTCATTGTTGTCGACCTGCATTACTGAATAACATTCGTAAACTGCAAAGCACACTGGTGTACAAGTTCGACCAATGGAAAAAACCATAACTGATACTAGGAAAACGCTTAAGTCCCGCCGCGTTGATGGATGAGCGTAATTTTTTAAAAACGAAAAAAGCGTAAAATTGCGATTTTTTTAAACAAATAATTTTTCGATTACGCTCAAATTTCACACGAATATATTAATTCATAAAATTTAAGTTCTGTGGAAAAATCATTACAATCAGATAAAGCATGTAGGGGTTTAAGTCGAAGAAATTTATCAAATTGAAAAAAATCGTAAAATTGCGATTTTTACAAGAAATAATTTTTCGATTGAGCTCAAAAACGTGGCAGTTCTAAGTTCAGAGATTTTGAAAGCCTCCATAAAATTTCATCGCAATTGGAGTGTTGGTTTAGCCGGAATCGTGTTAACAGACACACAAAAATACAAAAAAAAAAGAAAAAAACATTCCGGATTTTTTTCTCCAGTGTAGTAGAATGGAATCTTCGTTTCGCTCGCTACGCTCATCCAATAATGTCTTTTCTTGCTGATACTTGCATATTTTATTATATTTTTTTACTTTATATTTATATGTTTGTTTTTTGGATGAGCGTAGCGAGCGAAGCAGATTCCATTTCACAAAAAAAAAGAAAAAAACATTCCGGATTTTTACTCCAGTGTAGTAGAATGGAATCTTCGCTTCGCTCGCTACGCTCATCCAATGATGTCTTTTTTTGCTGATACTTGCATATTTTATTATATTTTTTACTTTATATTTATGTTTGTTTTTTGGATGAGCGTAGCGAGTGAAGCAAAGATTCCATTTCACTACAATGGAGAAAAAAATCCGAAATGTTTTGTTTTTTTTTGTATTTTTGTGTGTCTGTTAACACGATTCCGGCTAAACCGTTACTTCAATTGCGATGAAATTTTATGGAGGTCTTCGAAATCTCTGAACTTAGAACTGCCACCTTTTTGAGCGCAATCGAAAAATTATTTCTCATGAAAATCGCAATTTTACGATTTTTTATTTTTTATTTTTAAAAAAATCCTTCGACTTATAACACCTACATGCTTTATCCGATTGTAATGATTTTTTCACAGAACCTTAATTTTATGAATTTATATATTCGTGTGAAATTTAAGCGCAATCGAATAATTATTTCTTATGAAAATCGCAATTTTACGATTTTTTTCTTTTTTTAAATTACGATTAATTAAAAAATTAAAATTAAAGTTTATTTTTTGGACGAGCGTAGCGAGCGTAGCGAGCGAAGCGAAGATTCCATTTCACTACACTGGAGAAAAAAATCCGGAATGTTTTTTTTTTTTTTCTTTCTGTATTTTTGTGTGTCTGTTAACACGATTCCGGCTAAACCGATACTCCGATTGCGATGAAATTTCATGGAGGCCTTCGAAATCTCTGAACTTAGAACTGCCACGTTTTTGAGCGCAATCGGGAAATTTTTTCTCATAAAAAACGCAATTTTACGATTTTTTTTTTTCGATTTTTAAAAACTTTCTTCGACTTATAACACCTACATGCTTTAACCGATTGTAATGATTTTTTCACAGAACCTTAATTTCATGAATTAAGATATTCGTGCGAAATTTGTGCGCAATCTAATAATTATTTCTTGTGAAAATTTCAATATTACGATTTTTTCCTTTTTTTAAATTACAATTAATTAAAAAATTAAAAATTTAAGTTAATTTTTCATTTAATTTAATTTAATTTTTAAAAAATCTCTAACTAAGTAATGATTTTTTCACAGAACAACAGAAAATCCGCATAACACATGGCAGCTCAATGCACCAATTACGCTCATCCAACAACGCGGCGGGACTTAAGCGTTTTCCTAGTTTAAATTGATTTATCTTGTATTTCAATATCTCTGGTACTTTTTTCTTATTTGAATCATTTGATTTTTATCATTACTATCTTATGTAAATAATACATGACTGAGACACTATTCATCTGTATCATACAATACTATGACAAAACTTTAGGCCTGTCTGAGGCTGGTAATAATTATTTTGAGAATTGTACTTATTTGTCAATACCTAGTTTGGTAGGTGGTATCAAATACTGTACTGTAATACAAATAGCTTAGCTATTAATACGGTCTACCTTCCGAATTTAACACAGCGCACAGCGGAGGTGGCGAATAAAAAACCTGGCGTTAAGGGCTGGAACTAGAACCAAGCATCAGCCTGCGTTGCCAGCCGTAGGGTAATTATCATTAGTACTGCAGGACAGTGAGTAGGGATGGAATCTTTGAAATCTTTTGCTGATATCTCCCTTAAGAGGGTATGCTGAGGCTAGAACGGAGGCGAGTTTAAGCGCGCAGCTTTCTGGATTTTTTGGGTAAACGGTTTATAACACCATTATCAAATTTCACACTAACGTTTATAAAGAATAAATCTATGTTATCCATTATGCGTATTCCTAAATTAATTCATTGATTTTGAATTAAAATTTAGTGAAATCACCAAAATTTACTCAATTTTGGTCAACTTCGTGAATTTATTCTAAGTGAACAGATTTTTTTAACTCATATTTGCATAATGGAACCCAACGTTTAAATCAATGTGAACGCGCAGGTTAATTTGGTTTTGTCGTAAGATAAACGGTTTGGTGGGAATTTCCAGAATTGTAATCCATGTTTTAGATTTCCATTTTTTCACGTTTTGAACTTATGTCTCGCAATGGATCTTTAACGCTTATTTTGTGCAACCAATTACGGATATCAATATAAAAGCACTTTATTAACATCCATTCAAAATTTGGTAATGATATTACCAACCGTTCAGCAGAAATCATCAACACCTGTTTGCGCGCATTTGAGTTGGGCCAAGCTCAGCGTACCCTCTTAAGGCCAAGTGTTGCCCGTTCACGGCCAAAACACACGCCACGGTATATATTATTTGTTTCTGGTTATTTATCATTTGTTACACACTTTTTTCGAGAATTTTCTGCTCTTTCTCTTGAACAATGTTGTTTTTTTTTGGTAACCATAATTTTTTTAAACTGCAAAAACTTTGTTCTTTTTTATTTGAAACACGTCTCCAAAGTTTTTGCAGTTTTAAAACAAAATTATACATTGTATGCAAAAAATACATTATTCACGAGAAAGAGCAGAAAATTCCCGAGGTAATAACATATCTTAAAAGTGTGTAACAACCGATAAATAACCAGCAACAAATAATAATTTATACCGTGGCGTGTGTTTTGGCCGTGAACGGGTGACACTCAACCTTATCGTATAATAGCAAAGATATTCCTATTACAGTATTTGGTGGCATGCTGTTTTCAATTAAATTGTTACTATACTTAACACGTAACTACCTTAAAGTTTTAATCATAAAAGTAGTATTAGATTTTATTGATGTGGTTGCATCCATTGCTGTTTTATGCATAAGATGTAAATTACCTCCGGCACTGATTTATGGGCAGCTGGTATATACAGGCTCGTTATGATTTGTAGGTCATAAACATCGTAATGGTATTTCCCATGCTTGTGAACCTTTATGTTTGTAGCACTAGATGTGCTTACCCCTAAATTTGAACTTGTTTACTGATCCATTTAACAAACTGTAATGTAGAGTGACATCTTGCTCATTTGTCCTTTGGATTAAGTGTAAGCTATCTTATTATTTCAGGTCACGGTGCAGATGTAAAATGTGTCCACTGGCATCCACAAAAGTCCCTGATAATTTCCGGGTCTAAAGACAATCAGCAGCCTGTGAAACTGTGGGATCCCAAGTCTGGCAGTTCTATGGCAACACTGTAAGTTGACACCAAGTAAATCAAGGTCTCGAGGCAATATTCACTCCAAGTCTTATTATCAGCCCATCATTATAAGTAAAGCAGAATATCTCATATAACCTTTCTTAGTGAACTATTAAAATGTTCAATGTGGTCATATCTATCTTTAAGATGACACATGAGAGTGGCATAAAGGTATAGGATGCTAACAGCTTACCATAAGTAGAGTAGCCATGCCACAATAGATAACAATAAAATAATCTAAAACAATATTCAAAATGTTTTTGGTCAGTGTGACATTTGGCGCTGAGTGATACTGAGGTTCAACTAAACAAGATGATAATTGGATGAGCGTAGCGAGCGAAGCGAAGATTCCATTTCACTACACTGGAGAAAAAAATCCGGAATGTTTTTCTTTCTTTCTTTTTTTTCTGTTTGTATTATTGTGTGTTTGTTAACACGATTCCGGCTAAACTGATACTCCAATTACGATGAAATTTTATGGAGACCTTCGAAATCTCTGAACTTAGAACTGCCACGTTTTTGAGCGCAATCGGAAAATTATTTGTCATTAAAATCGCAATTGTACGATTTTTTTTCGATTTTTAAAAAAAAATTCTTCAGCTTATAACATCTACATGCTTTACCCGATTTTAATTATTGTTTCACAGAACCTTAATTTTATGAATTACTATATTCGTGTAAAATTTGTGCGCAATCGAATAATTATTTCTTATGAAAATTTCAATATTACGATTTTTCTTTTTTTTTAATTACGATTAATTAAAAAAAAAAAAAGTTAATTTTAATTTAATTTAATTTAATTTTAAAAAATCTTCAACTTAGTAATGATTTTTTCACTGAACAACAGAAAATCCGCATAACACAATTGGCAGCTCAATGCACCAATTACGCTCATCCAACAACGCGGCGGGACTTACGCGTTGTCCTAGTAATAATATGCATGAGTATATTAATATTTAATATGATATGATACAGTTCTAATCCTTCAAATTTGCTACAAAAGGAACAACATGTTTAAAGTGCATCTCTTTCAGCAATTGGCAATTTATCTCACTCAGTTTTATGCACACATCTACCCCAAACATTTCTTCACATTTGGATGAAAGACCTTGCAAAGACATAAGAATTAAGAATTTATGTCAAATTTAAAATTGACCATTATTATAGGTTATTAACCTATTATTGTTTAATTTATTGTTTTTTTTTAATTTGATAGATATGATGATGATGTTGATGTTTTAATTGTTGTCATGACACATGTGGGTGGCTGTACCTGTTGTCAGTTATAATAAATGGTTATTATGTATTAATCCGCCTCGTGAAAAGTAAGTTTCTATTTTAGGCAAAACTCATTTTCGGTTGAAAGTCCTTTATAATTAAAACAGAAACATTAAAGGTTTTGTACGTTTTTTCGTTAATCAAACAGTAAAAACCTTTACCGTTTCTATTTTAGACAAAACTCCTTTTTGGTTTTTATGTTTGTTTTTTCACGAGGCGGTATAAATATTGTATTGTGACTCTTTTATGGAATCAAAAAATTTTCTGCACTTAAAATCTCTGTTCTTTTTGCAGCCATGCACACAAGAGCACTGTGATGGACATCAAGTGGAATGAAAATGGTAACTGGTTAATAACAGCATCCAGAGACCACTTGTTGAAGCTTTTTGACATCCGCAACCTGTCGCAAGAGGTTCAGACATTCCGCGGGCATAAGAAGGAAGCTTCCAGTGTAGCCTGGCATCCCTTCCATGAGGGGCTATTCTGCAGTGGTGGCTCTGACGGAGCGATCTTGTTCTGGCATGTGGGGTTAGTACCATAGTAGTACTATATTATATTTTATTGTATTTCTTTGGTAATTCTCTTCTGTTGCTCATCTATTCATATTTATATATTTATCTTAATAAAACGTAACATGTTTTATCTGTTAGCATTGAAAAACTGTTTAACAGCTTGGGAATCCTTTACAACATTACAACTTCTACAACACAGTATTTTTGAGGATGGCAAAAGTATTGATATTTGGATTGTATATAATATTAAATTAACTTATGTTTACGCATGTGTGTGGTTATAATAAGTTTTTTTTAATTAAACAAATAGTATATCCAAAGTTATGTAGGCCTAGTCAATAGTCATATATTGATTTTAAAACATATATTGTGTTTTTTGTGAAAAGTATAACATTGTTATGATATTTTTATCGGTGCTTTAGCCACATGCTACTTACTGCTACACTCAAAGTCAGCCAAGTTTGAACGACCTTCAAAATGGTCACGTGATCAACTCGGCACAATCAATGCAGAAACACTAAACACGTATCATGCAATGGCCGCCTGAGTTTGGAGCACTGGAAGTACTTCAGCTGAATTATTAGGTCATATTTTTGACATTGTTGTTCAAATTAATGTGGTCTTTAGTCTTTTCTTTTTTCTTACATTTAATTAGATTGTTAAGTTTTGTTTCTACATGTGTATGCTGCTGTGATATCAATAATCCAAAATGATGTTCTTGCCCATCTCTTCTATTGCGTTCAAAGACTGTGTGCAAGACTCACTTACTACAGCTTCTAAAGAATTTAATTAAAATGTGTATGTTTTTTCTTAGCTGTCAATTTAAAAAAAAAATCAATAATACAGCATTATCTTGAAAAACTCTTAAAATACGAATTCAGAATAGGGCCACCAATTTGATTCTAGGGAAAGGTAAGTTCAATTTCTCGGCCAAATATTTATGACAATTATTCTTCCATTGGAAGCATGTATGAAATGCAAGTTTGGTGTTTGGGTACTTTCTAGTTTTTTATACACAAATATTCGTATTTTAGTGCCGACAAGGAGGTCGGTGGTATCGAGCAGGCGCACGACAGTATAGTCTGGACGCTAGCGTGGCATCCGCTGGGTCACATTCTCTGCTCAGGATCCAACGACCACACCTCCAAGTTTTGGACTCGGAACCGGCCGGGCGATCAGATGCGCGACAAGTACAACCTTAACACCCTTCCTGCTGGGCTGGTGGGAACAGAAGACATTGATATTGGTGAGTTAAATCCACCCGTGTTCCCACCTGATTGCTTGGGTAATATAGAAGCATAGCGTTGACACGCGCTTTTCATGATTTATATTAACTTGTTTAACTTGCTTCTGTTTTGTTTGCCTTTTGTCTAGACTTGTAAGATAATTGATACCATATCCTTGTATGAAACAAAATGTTATAGCAGTAGTAGGCCTACTGATAAGTACGTAAAAAAATAAATGTCTTTCTTCTAACGCAATGTTTTGAAATACTGCATTTGCTTCAAGCAAGCCGGTACCGATTGCAAGCCGCCCCCTGTTTAAAATGTAATTCAAAATAAAGTAGGTGTAGGTCTATACAATTAAACAATCTTGGAGAAGAACGTATTCCTAGTAACGCGTTCCTTTTTCAGGAACTTTAATGGGAACGCATTCCTTTTCTTACATCAGTAACTTGTGACATTAAAAGTTACTATTTCGTGGGAACTTGGAACAAATTAAGCGTTCCTTTACAAGTTGTAGTAGTAGTAGTCGAATTCAAGTACCCAATATTGTAAACTACAGTACAAAAAATATCTTTGTATTTCCTGTGGTTTTGAAAATGGCTCCACCACCTACAGTAGTCAGATTCCGAGCGGTGGAAGCAGACGGATTCCCTGGGAAGATTTTTGCAGTATTTCTTATTTTATCACTTTACTAAAAACTAATGGTAATTTAAATCAGTGATTTCAAGAGGAACATGAAAGGAATTAAGTTACTTTTGAGGAAAGGAACAGGAACTTGGATCAGTTCCTTTTTAGGCAGTCAAACCTTTCAAAGTTTCTTTTTGGAGGGAACTAGCCCAAGACTGCATTTAAGTACACACTACTTTGCCTTCAATTCTAAGCCAAGGTGCTTTTTTGAACTGTAAAGATTTCTTAAAAAAGGTTGACTTGCAATCTGGTGCATACATAATATTAATATTTATTTCAATGAATGAGTTATAGTTAGGACTCGGTCTCTATCTTCACTCACTGAGGAAAGTCACGTAGACCAAAACCGTTGTTCTATGTAGGTTCTGAGTTTGTTTCCGTGTTCTATGTATCTCTATCGCGGTCTACCTACCCCACACATGTAAGCTGTTGCTTCCTTATTTCATTATTCGCTCTAATGTTTCCACTTGTTGAATACAAGGATGATCTAGCTCTCGGCTATTGTTTCATTGTTTTCCCTGCCCTAACTGGCTCCGTGTGTGTTTCAGACGACACGGGGATCATCCCGGGTATGGGCCCAGAAGATAGAGTCGAACAGCTCGACGTCAGTCCCACGACAACGCCTGCTACTATTCCAGGGCTGGACTTTGATGCAGCTGACGATAAGAGTAAAGCATTCCAAAAAAAGGTCTTGTCCCATTTTCATCTATACATTACTTGGTGCTATCATATTTAACGTTTCACCATTTTTTTAAATTATCAAAATCAAAATTGTGAGTTGCGGGGCGGCACCTTTGTGTTCACGAGTGCCATCCACATCATGGCCGATGAGGTGAGCGTTATAACATTTGCTCTTCTAGACTACTATAGTCGAGCCTAAGATTATTATTAGCTTCTTCTGTGCGTATGTTTTGCAGTAAGTTAAGTAAGTCTGCTCTTTAATGTTTAAATGTGTGAATTTTACTCGTTGGTAAAAATATGTAATTTTAGTGTGTTTAGAAGATTCCCGCTCAACATGTTTTGGAATATCGAGTCATGCAAAGACCTACTAAAGAGGCAGTTAGTATAGGCCTAATTAAAACTTGATACTGAATATTTGTATATACAGAAAGAAACCACATACAATACAGTAGGAAGTAGCCTACTGGCCCTACTAAGTAGTCCACCTGTATGTAAAATTCCATGATACTCTTTCTACCTAGTTTTGATTCTAAAAATTAGAATTTTTGGAATTAGTTTCTATAGGGGCTGCTATTGGAGAGGGGAGTGCAGGAGCAATCTTTAGGTAGTAATTGTGAGATAAATACAGTAGTAACTTTTGTGTCCATCTCCCAATGCATATTATTAAGTAATATTATTTATTATACCACTGTTTTGCAATGCAAGAAATGCAAAAATAAAATAAAAACATAATGTAACACCACTTTTTACATTTTTTTTACAGTTTGGGAAAGAATAGAGAACATTAAACTGATAGCCAGCACAATAGCCTACATGTTTCTTTTGTAACAACATTTATGTATGATTCACAGGTTCCCTACTCAAAACCTATACCAAGAAACTTTGTGGCTCAATGGAACGAAACTATACAAGAAGAACGTAAGTATTACCGAATTTATAAAATACTTTTTTAAAGCTCTGCAAAATACCAATTATGCATGACAAACCTTTACAATAGGGAATATTCCACTTCCGCCAAATACTGTACGAATAGATTTTTTAGAAGAAGTATTTCGTCCCGATTACAAATATGTACTTTGTTTTTCCGTGAAATAATAATCCAGTGATTTATAGCCGTTTTAAAAGCAGCACTTTTTTAAAGCGGCAAAAACGACTGTGACGTCAGAACTGTGTTGATCCAACGCCGTCTGGATAAACATACATCCAGACCAAAGATGTTGGAATAGTACTATAGTAGGATCGAGATATACATCAAGACGGCGGTGTTTTAAAACAAAGCAGCGCCTAGCGTAGCCTACAGTAATGTAAACAGATGGCGGACATTTTACATTTAACGCCTAGCCAGAAAACGAGAAAAGTTGACATTGCAATCAAAAAACAAAACTGAAACAGTCCTAGGTCTAGGCCTAGACGTAGAAAATTATTTATAATACAACAGTCTAGGCCAATCGTTCCTGTAGGATATAGGCATTGGTATGTGAATACTAAAATTACTCACTTGACAAGCCCTAGGCTTAACTTGCCAACCCTAGGCCTGCACGTTCATGTTCTGACACACATCCCGCACAAAAACCTTACTTTGATGACTAATTAAAGCCTATTGTAGATAAAGAATACCATGATAGTCCTAGGCTATGCAAAAACTCAAGACAAAATGCTCGTTATTCTTTATCACAATGATCTCGCAAAATCTCCTGTCACATACAAAAAAAGAAAAACAAAAGACGGTGAAAATGTACATCCCTGTGGAGTTGTTTGTGTTGAGCGGATGGGCGAGCACCGCCGTCTGTATGTAAATATGTACAAATATACGTACATTTAGTTTCCAATTGGCCTTGACTCAACACAGTTATGACGTAGTACCGTCCAAAGATGGCGCACGCTCGTTTTTGGCGCGCAAACTGGGGGACCCATTTAATTCTTGTTTAAATTACACAAAAAACATTTTTTTTTAAATAAAAAAAGTCAGTGACTACATGAATAAGAATTAAAATAAAATATAAAATATTAAGTGGAATATTCCCCATGCTGAAGTACATACTAGGTTCTACTTCTACTAGGTAATTACTTTCCCATTCCAGTTGTTGCCAATTCTTATTCTGTAATACTATAGAAGACCAGTTTTATGCAGTTTATTGGAGCTGTGTAAATGGAAGAACAAGACTGGAGACATCCTTTTAACTCTTGGAATTATTAATTGTTTCACAGATAAATGCAATTTTAATTAAATTTATTTGGAAAAAAAAAACTTTTTTAACATAGTTAAATATCTATATCCTTAAAGCGGGCTCATGCTTAAAAACCTTATATTCAACTACCCAACTCATGGGAGATGAGATGTGATTGAATTTATCCATGCGATCTTTCAGATTTGGCAGGTACATTGCAGTCTTCTGTTGGATTTATGTCAAGTCAAGTCACAACAAATAGCAGTTTCGTAAAGGTTTGTTTGTGGTCCCGGTAGCTTAATTGGTAGAGCTATGGCACGTTAAGCCGGAGGTTCTGGGTTCGAACCCCAGTCGGGGCAAACTTTTTTGACAACTGCTATGAATCAATAACTATGTCCTTAACCCGAGAGTAGTCGCGTGTGATCTTTTAGACCGACTTTTTTTTCAACAGTTGTTATTTGTACAGCGCGCATGCGTGGCTTGTCTAGTTCCGCCTACCTTCCCAAAATAGATTTGTGAAGCCAGTGTGCAATACGCGATTCAGTGTTCTGCAGAACTTCATCTAAAATAAGAGGTCCTGTTTGGTTGCTTGGTCTTTTCAACCGCTGCGCGACTACTAAGGGAGGCAAAAATATGCATACTCCATCACTATTATGAGACATGTATTTTGTTATTGGGGTTGATTATTCTTCAACATACAGTTTTGGCATAATATTACTGTCTTGGTTTACTAATAATTCGAACTACATGGTGTTTCAAAACATATTTTTATACTTTTTTGTAGGTTTGCAACATTCTGTGTTTGATTGATTATTATTGATTATGTATTGATTGTTTATTGATAATTGATTAATATAACCATGTATGCTGTCACATATATGATACATTATCTTATATTGGTAATCAAAACGTCATCCTAACGTTATTAGCCCATAATAAATAATGCGGTCTAAAGGACCGGGCGCGACTACTAACGTTACAAACAGGGGCGCGACTACTCTCGGGTTAAAGCGGACTTATGCTGAAAACCCTTATATTCATTATTATTATTATTATTATTATTATTTATTTTGAAATTGTACAAATAAATAATCAAAAATTAAAATGCACAACTCCATAGAAAGTTAGTTGCTATGCTAAATGGCTAATGTCTTCATTTTAAATATGCCAAATTCCAAGCTAGCTCTGTTAGAAATATCTAGAACTGGTTTCCCGTATGATAGTAATGTAATTTAACATGTGTGTTATTAATGAATGCCATCAGAGTCGGGAGGTGAAGAAGAGGATGCCCACCCTCCTCCCGTTGACCCAGCGTTGGCTAAGATGCTGGCGACCATCCTGGAGAAGACCACTGTACAAGGCTGCATACCTGTCTCCGAGATCACGCCACAAGCCATCATCGTGTACGGCAAACTTCTACCCGTTGAAGGTATGACAACATGCTAATATTATCATTTTATTACGATCGAGCCACAATATTGTGAACTAAAAGTAAAATTACTAAATCAAACAAATAGAATTAATGGGAGGGACTAGGTATGATTAGGTAGGTACTATATTTTTCTATTGTCAGCAATGCTAATCTGTCCAAAGGAAGAAACTAGTATGGTCTATCTATATGCATTCAATTTGACTCCTTTGCTTTCACCATCTGTGTATTTCTCAGTTTGTCAATTGAGTATGATAGAATGCCAAATGGCTAGGTTACTTAGGTGTGAGAGGGTTCATAAATCATAGGCTGGGAAAGAACAGTGTGCAAGAAAAGCAAAACATCTAAAATAAATAATGGGTATAATATATTTTTCACTTGCTATTGATAGCTGCAACTTATTTCAAGTTAGCATAACCCGCGACATATTTTGTCCTTCTGGGACTCTTCAAGACAGATGACCGCTTGACTCTGTGCACCTACATTTCCAATCAATTATTTAATCAACTTCCTTGGATACATAAAATAATTGTGTTTGTTTTCCCAACCCTCAGTCCCAGGTTTCCGGCTTCCCTTTCCTCGTCCCAAACGATTTCCTCCTGCATTGCCAGCAAGAAAATCCAGTTCTTCCAAGTTACGCTATATGCATCGTGGTGAGCTATGTTACTAGGTCCAAACATTTTCTCACACAACATGAAGCCTTTGTTGAGAGAATAATATCTATTCTTATGCATTCTAGAGTTTTATGTGACAATATTGAATTGAAATGTTCCTTTTATTCATTTACCCCACATTTAGGGTTTTGGTGGAAAAGAAACCAATTAATGCTACAAAATGCTAAATTTATCAAAATTAATGCTAAATATTCTAAATTTTAAATGTTAAAAAAAATGTATCTCTAATTATGTTATGTGGGAAATATTAATATCCCCCCAGCCCTTCAGGCTGGGATTTATGTTCTCTTTGCTTTCCCAACCTGTCAACCCTTCTCCAATCTAATGTTAGAGATAGATTACCTATTTCACTTTGGTTCTCTCAAGGCGTGCGTTAAATGGGACTAATTTGTCTATACATATTCAAAGTCAGGGCTGGGCTATTCTACTTATTGATGAATAATTGCATTGTTTCCACTAGGGATGGGCAAAGGGATTGATCTAGGATTTTTTTATTTGTCTGGCTCTATGGCACATAGGCACAAGAGAATACTCTTGCCAATAAACTACCAGGGCCACAAAGAAAACCTTTACTCATTGTGAATAAGAACATTGATTCATCGAGTCTGAAGTTCTGGGTTAACTTTTATATCCTGCATCTCCAAAGTTTACAGTTTGAATGTAGGCCTGTTCAGGTTTTCAAATAGTAAAAAAACAAAACAGTGTTGGTTGTGATAGAATGCCTATCGGCTAGGTTAGTGTGTGATTGGGGAAAGAAGAAAGGAGACCAACAGCTTACCTTAAACAAGGTGGGCAGCTGCTTGAAACTTGCTAGTTCAACAAATATACATACGTATATACAAAACATGTGTTGGAAAGGAATGCCAAAAGGCTGGATCATGTGAATGACATAAAGAGAATGATAGGGTGCCAACAGCTTACCTTAAATGGAGTAGGCGCGCCACAAAAGATACATAAACACAAATAAACAAATAATCCACAAAATCAAAATGTTTTTGGTCCACGTGACCTTCCTCAGTGAGTGTAGAGAGAGAGAGACTGAGTTGAAAACTAAAAACTAGGCTAGCTGTTGGCTAGGGGTGAGGGGTGAGTGTAGATTGGGCATTGATATTAAACATCTATAGTAGGCTAGATCCACAGTCTCCAATACCTCCGCACAGGCGTGAGCGTACCAAATTGAAGCGTCAATCACTCCCTTTCAAAATGGCAATTTGGAGTTTTAATTTGCTTTTTTATGCTTTTTTAATGCTTTTTTTTAATGCTGTTTTAATGCAATAAAGTATTTTACTGGATTGTTTGATATGGTTTTAGCTTGTGCAGCATGGGATTGAACAAACAGAAACAATACGAAGTTATTGCTTAAGGGAATTTAGTAATAATTTGGTGTTAATGTCTAATATGCTCAGCTGTCAAACTGACGGCCAGCTTTAAAAATATTTTTTCTACAAATCGCTCCCATCTACTTAACATGCAAACTGGGATTTCAAGATAGTTTCTAATTGTCACGGAAAGTGGACCAAGACTGCAGATCTAGCCTACTATAGATGTTTAATATCAATGGGACTGGGTGACAGGGAGGGGGTGGGGGAAGAGGGAGGAGAATCACTATAGGTTTAAATTTGGTTTTTGGCAGGATTTGCAGATCCACTGGTAGGCAAGTTCCCACCTTCTCAGTTCACCAGCTTGTATGGTGGGTGGAACAGACCTTATGAGTTATGACATAGGCTGTAAAACAGGTCATGAAGGTAGACCATGTCCATGGGTCATAAGCATGCAATGCCACTGGTTTATTTGTGTATTTGTGTTTATGTATCTTTTGCGGCACACCTACTCTATTTAAGGTAGCTGTTGGCACCCTATCTCTTTGTGTCATTCACATTACAAAACAGATCACTATCAAGTTTCACGCAGCTGCCCACCTCGTTTAAGGTAAGCTGTTGGTCTTCTTTCTTCTTTCCACAATCACACATCAAAAAAAGAAAACAATGTGACTTGTACCCCCCACTTGTAGTCTTATAGCTTTCCTCTATGGGCCTATTGATTATTTATTTGCTCTATTGCCAGCATTTCTGCTCAAGCTTCTAATAACACTGGACTTACATAAACATGGCCCCATTGTGTCTTGATTCAGAGGGTGACGTGTTTGCGAACGCGATTGCATCCGGCAGCGAGTCGCTACAACAGCTGATCCGCTCCGGCGCCCTTGAGGAGCTAGACGATGTGAAACCGTACTACGATGACCGGCCGGAGATAGAGTATTCTCCAGACAACATGGACATCGATCACATGCCCGACATCGAATATCCGCACCCACTGCCTTCCAGCATCTTCGCAAAGAAAGGCGGCCCCGTTGCACAACCCTTGCGCAAGAGTCGCTTCAGTGATGCGGAACCTGGGAAGGTCAGTGCAATACACTTTTTTTATCACAGACTAGCAGCAATTACTACCACAGCATTTATGTTAAAAAGAAAATCTTTATTGTGGTAATCTTATAATGTGAGGCAGGAGTTTGGGGTAAAAACAAAAATTGTGCAGTAATTTGTGAAAAAACAGTTTTAGTTTTAGGCCTACAGATCAGAGATACTTAATGTAGTGATGTGGATTTACAGTAAAACTAAAACTTGGGGTCATTTACCAGTAAATTTACAGTTGCAACAGAAAATTTAGTAATTGACAATTGTTATGTTGCTTAGTTATATCATTGTTTGTTGTTAAATTATTATTTGTACAAATGGCATTGCCATTTTCAATTGCCCGCACTAGTGCGCCCTAATGCTCACCGAATCGCCACTTGTCTTTTCATTTGTTCAGTTTAGTAATGTTATTCAAGTGGAGGTCGACTACAATGACATCCCTACACTCGCCGAGTGCGTGCCAATGGAAAACGCCATTAGTTCCTTAGTTTATTCCCCCCCCCCCCCCATTGTTATATAGTCTGTATATTTTGATATTGAACATTTTCCCACGATGTATTGAAATATTGATATCTTTGCCTATAGGTAGGTACACAAAACTGCAATACGGTTGTGATTCTGTTCCAGATGATTGGTGTTGGTATGGACCCCGGTATGATGGGTGACCAAGACATGCGTAGTATGGGTGGATTCCTCCCCAGCTTCCCCTTCTCGACCGGGGATCAGGACCTGCGAGTGGAGCCCAACCAACACGACGAGGATCTCCGCATTCTCATGGACATTGATCGGCGCGAGGAGGAGATGATGAAACAACACAACCAGTCCAACATGGGGCCCTTCGACGGACCGTTTGGACTACCGGGTACGTTCCAGCACTGGGCTGACTACGTTGCTTCTTACCATTATAACAATTATTTAATTTATTTAATGGGGAGCATCTGATAAAATGTTCCAAGTCTTAAAGACGAAATAGATGCCCTTCCACCTGGCATGAACTATGAAGGTAGGGGGGCCTGTCTCTACTGGAAAACCATATAGAAATAATGCATAGCCTAACTAATAGTAATAAGCCAAAATGTAGGCATATGAAAAGAAGATGGTATACATAAAATGTTAAGTGTCCCATACACAAGAATGTTCTCTGGAAATACTCCGCGGAGAATTATTTTCAAAAAGTTGAATACAGTAAGACCTCGTTCATCCTAGCTCTGATTAACCGAGACTCTTTGTTATCCGAGCTGGTTTCTAACACCCTTTTCTTTCTTTAATTAGTCGGAAATGTTATGTTCTTTACATCTGAGTGACATGCAGTATGCTGTTTACTACAATGATGTAAGACCTGCACAGAGCGTGAGTTGTAAGGGGGGTTGGGGTCGAGGGTAGGCTGCCAGAGAAAGTTGAGCCAGTGCTTATATTGGTCTTTGTTAGTGTTTGCCACCACTGCGACCTTGCTCAAAGACGGCTGACGAGAGAGAGAAGATAGGGAGGGAGAGAGAGAAAGAGACAAAATATGGCCTTGAAGACGACATGATAGAGGCTGGCTATGAATGGAACTTGCAATGCGTGCGACATCCAGTCAAGAGCTGACAGACGCGGAGATAACAGTCACCCCCCCTCTCCTCCTCCCACGCCACGAACTACATATCGCTAGCTCACTATTCACTATGACTATTGGCTTCGAGCCAAGACTCTCGCCAAGTTGTTTTGTTTACGTTATTGGATAAGAACGAACCACAGTGAATCTCTTGTTATAAGCAAAGCTGTGGCGCCGATGCATCACAAGATCCGTTTAATGCAGTATTTCACGAGTTTTACACTTGAAAATCTCCATGGATGGGTCCCAAAGGGGCCCACCCCCCAAGGGGACCATAGCCCACAATAGGGGGCCCAAAAGGGAAAACCCCAAGGGGACAGAGACCAAGGGACCCCAAACCCAAACGGAGGGGTTATAAGGCCCCCGGAGGGGGGCCAAAGGTGGACCACAAAAAACCAAGGGACCCCCAAAGGGGGTTTCTCGGGAAACCCCAGGGGACCAAAGAGTCAAAAAAGGGGGCCCCAAGGGGTCCAAAATTTGGGTTAAAAGGGGGACCTCCTAATAACCAGAGGCCAGTCCTAGGTGGCCTTCAAATAGATCATAGAAGGCCTCAAGATTCCAGAAATTCTCAAATAAGTCATGGGGGACCACCAAACGAACACAATCCTACAGATCCACAAATTGATAGTCGAGGTGTGCATCTAGTCCAGGGAATGCCTCCTCCTAATCAGCAGATGGGACCTAGAGGACACCACATGGACCCTCAAGATTCACAAATGGGACATGGAGGACCACAAGGAGGGCCGCAAATGAGTCACAGAATCTCCCACAGAGATTCAGGAAGCCGCCAAATGGGTCCTGGAGATCCCCATAGAGATTTAGGACCCCACATGATATCTGGGGATCTTCATAGGGTACCAGGAGGCCCGCCAATCGGTCCTAGTGGACTCCAAAGGGACCACCGACATCAAATGGGTTCTGGAGATTCACATCGAGAGCAAGGAGGCCCACCAATGGGGCCTGGCGGACCACCAAAGACCCCGGGAAACAAAGGGCCCGGGGGACCCCCCTAGGATTTTAGGGGGGCCCCCCCAAAGTGGGGCGCCTGGCGGACCACCAAGAGACCACCGACAACAAATGGGCCCTGGGGACACTCATAGAGACTTAGGAGGCCCCAAACCAAGGGGCCGGGGCGGCCCAACCAAGAACCCCCGACAAAAAATGGGTCGGGGGATTCTCATAGAAATTTTGGGGAGGCCCCCCAAGGGGCCGGGCCGGACCATAAAGAGACCCCCGACAACAAAGGGGGCCCGGGGGGACTCTAATAGAGGCCTTTGGTGGACCCCCAAATGGGGCCTGGGGGACCCCAAAAAAAGACCCCCCGACAAAAAAAATGGGCCCTGGGGACTCTCATAGAGACTTAAGGAGCCCACCAATGGGGCCCGGTGGTCCCCCGAGAGACCATCGACATCAAATGGGCCCTGGGGACTCTAATAGAGAGCCTGGTGGCCCACCAATGGGGGCCCTGGGGGGGCCCACCAAGGACCATAGACATCAAAGGGGTTTTTCGGGGGACTAAAAATGAGACCCGGAAAAGGGCCACCAATGGGCCCCTGGTGGACCCTTAAGAGACCATCGACTTCAAATGGGCCCAAGGGACACCAATAGAGAACCAGGAGGCCCACCAATGGGGCCTGGTGGACCACAGCGTGATCACCGACATCAAGTGGGTCCTGCCGACATGCAAAGAGATCCAGGGGCGTTGCACAAGGAACTCGGAGATGCACCGGTCGGGCCTGGCACCCTCCCCCCGGGTTTTGGGGGATTTTGGGAACAGGGGTTCTCCTGGCCCCACCCGGAGGCCTCCACCAAGCAGATAAAACAGGCCCCCAAAGTAACCCATCGGGGCCCTCCTTCCCACCAAGGGGATCCAAGTAAAAAATTTTGGGTTTCGAGATTTCGGAGATCGACTAAAATTTAAAAGACATGGATGTTTCCCGTTTTTCCCCGCACCCCCGGTTTCCCGGGGGGCCCCGAATTTTTTTCCGAGGGCGGGGGTTTCCCCAAAGAGGGCGGGGTCCAAAGGGTTTCGCTTTGAGAGGAGCGAGGGGGGCCGCTAGAGGAGGTTGGAGAGGGGCAGCAATCATTACTTGTCTGGGTCTTTTTCATCGTCGGTGTTGAAGATTTTTTTAGCCCTCTATTATTTTTTCCCTAAAAATTTTCAGCGTAATTTGTTTTTGGTTTTACCCCGCCATATCAAAACCCCTTTTAAATTTTGCTTTTATAAAGCAATTTTGGGGCAGTTTTTTTGGCCAAAAAAATAACTTAGTAAAATGCACTTAAGCTCAAAAAATTTCCTTGGCATGTAAGCTAACGCCTTGTGTTTTGCAGGCAGTTACAAATATGTATATTAGGTTTTAAACCAATTTTAAATTTGTTATAAGAAAACATTTGAGGTCTGGGGGAACCCATACCACCTCTAATACATTTAAAATTGCATATAAAAAAAAATTTGGAAATGTATTGTTATTGTGAAAATTTTTCCTATTTTTTTAAATTGTTTTTTCCCCATGAAAAATTAAATTTTGAGATCACTGTTTCGTTTTTTAGGTTTTAAATTTTTTAAAAAAAAAATCGATTTAAATTTTAATAGGGCAATTTTTTTTAGATGTAGTTTTTTTTGCCCCTGAAAAATTTGGGGATAAGCGAAGCAAAGCTTCAATTTCATAACACCCCAAAAAAATTGTGGGGTGTTTTTTTGTTTTTTTGTTTTTTTTTTTTTTTTGTCTATTTTTTTCCGAAAAACAAAAAGGAAATTGCGATTTTGAAAAAAAGGGGAGGGGACATTTGAAATCTCTAAATTTTAGACTCCCAACGTTTTTGGGTACAACCCAAAGGGAAATATTTTCAGGAAATCACTTTTACGATTTTTTTTTTGTTTTTTAGTGCGCCTTTCGGGGAAAAATTTGGGCCCAATTCTGACCAAAGGGGGGGCCCTACAACGTTCATTTTTTTACAGGGAAATTTAAAGGGAATTTTGATGTATTTTTCTGAAGATAAATTTAAAAAAAAGTTAGCCAGATTCCATGGAATAAAGGTTTTAATATAGTTTTTTGAGAAAATAATAAAAATTAAGAAGTAACAATAAAAATTTAAACAACAATCATTTCCCAATCCCATACAAAAAGCAAGCTAGGGGCCTCCGATTTTTTAACATTCCTTTAATTTGGTTTGGGTTTCAAACCATCCCCAATTATTTAAAAAAATTATCCAAATTTAAACCCAAAAATAATTTTGCAATAAACTTGAAAAATTTAAAGAGGTATCACATGGGGCCAAACAAAAAAATAGTGATGTGGATTTACCGTTAATTTAAAAACTCGGGTAATTTAAAGAGGGTCCCACCCTTTTGCATTTAGTAAATAGGGTTTTGGGCTCGCCAAAAGGCATCCAAACGTATAAAAATTTTTCCCAAATTGTAAATAAAGCTACAGGAGGTTCTTCAGTCATAGATTTTAAAAATTTTAAATTTGATCACCAGAAAAAATTCCCCCGAAAAATAGTAAATTTTTGGGAAATTTTTAAAAAAAATTAAAATTCGTAAAAATCAAATTTATTCTTTATAAATTATTTCAAAAAATTTTTAGGAATGGGGTTACTATAAAAAACCTTTTTTATTTCCACTTTCTTGAGATATTTTAAAAAATTTCTAACAACTGTGATTTTTCATTCAGCCGAGCAAACAAAAAATTTCCCCAAAACGCAGGTGGTAAACGTTTAACGCATAACCATATATATATATATTATATAGCATATGGGCAAATACTAAATAGGTTTTGTGTGAGAAGGTGTTTTATCAATTAAAAAAGCGTAGCCTAGGGCCAGCGTTTCCCCAAAATTAAAAATGGCACCCGGTTTAATCCCTGCTCCTACTATTAACACCCGGGGTTTAAATTTAAAGGGATGTTTTTAAATTTTCTTTTTTTTGAAAAATAGAATAATTTTAAATGCGTGGGTACAACAAAGTTTTTAATTATTTTTATTGTTTGTGGGAAAGGAAAATTATACAGATTTTTAAATTTGTTTTCCTGTTTGGTAAATAAACAAAAAAGCTTACCATGACATTTAAACAGCCAGGGTTTTGTGGGATGGGTGGGTTGATGATTCCCCAGCAGCTCGTTCCAATTAGGATTCAGTCGACAGTGCAAACCTCCTAATAATGGAAATAGTTTTGGGGGACGGGTTTCCCATTTTTTTCTTGAGGTTTTTTAAAAGTTGGGAAAAAAACCCAAATTGCACAGGTAAGGGGTTTGGGGAAAAAGGTTTGTAAAAAAAAAAAAAGGGCCCCAGCACTAATGTTCGGAAACTCGCCGCACATTTTAAACCAAAATGCCAAAAGAGGGCAAACATCGAACTCTCCTTTTTGTGACAAATTGTTTTTCAAACCCATCATCTCCTCCCCTTATCACTCCCAAACCCGCTATTGAAATGTCACTTTTCACTTGTCAGTAATAGGGGCTTTTGCACCATGCATACTTCAATTTGGGTTTTGGGAAATGCCCCCACAGTAAAATATTGTTTTAGTTTTGTTTTAAGTTTGAAAATGATTTTTTTAAATTTTTTGCAGAACTTTTTTCCCGATTCCAAAAACCAAACTATTGGATTCTTCCTTTTCCCAAACCAAATTTTTTCGTTGGGAAAAAAGGGGAAAATACTGAAAATTTTTGGGGTCCCCGGGAAATTTGCCACAGCGAAATGTTTTTATAAAAGTTTTCCCATCTTCCCGGGAAGGGTAAACACATTTGGGTTTTTTTCCTTTCAATTTTAAAATTTAGTTTATTTAAAAGTTGTAAAAAAAATCTGTAAAATTTCGAATTTCAAAAACCCCCTCGTTTTGATTTTTTAAAAAGTGGCATATTCTGGCTTTTTTTTATTACAAAATGGGTTTAATTTTTTCTTGAGCTGAAAACCCCCGCGGAGAATTTTTTCCCCCCCCGAGGGGCCACCTTACCCCCGTGTGAGGTGCTTGTGAGAGGGGGGGATCTTTTTTAAATTTCTGAAAAAGAACTTCAAAAACAGTAACACATTGCGGTTTTTAATTTTCATGTTTTTATTTTATGGTTTTCCCCCCCAATTTTCCCCAAATCTGTAAAACCAAATTTTAAATAATCTTTTTGATTTATTGAAAGAATCCAAAACCTCCTTTATCTTGGGTTTCGTTCGAAACCCCTGTAGGGTTTTAACCCCTTTGGGATTTTTTGAGCCTGTTGACGTACTGACACAATAGTATTTCGTTTTTACAATTTTTGAAGTGGAATCAAACTTTGGTGGGACTTGTGTTTTGTACTAAAAGAAAAAAACCCCCGGGACATGGCAGTATTTTAAAACCCCGAACCCCCGGGTCGAACACATGGCGAAAACCCCCCGGGCCGGGGCCCCGCCCCTTTGTTTGGGTAACCTGGCCCAGGCCATATTCAACCATAAAATTTTTTTTACTGTTCCTACAAAGTACCCAAAAAAAAAAATTTTTGTAAAATAACTAGGAAAACGCTAAAATCCCGCCGCGTTTATGGATGGGGTTTTAAATTTTTTTGTTTGCGTGGGGCCCCTTTTTCCTTTTCAAATGGGTTTTTGAAAGGGATTTTAGGTGATTGTTTTCAAGTTTTTTTTTACTTTTAAATTTTTTATTTTAAAACCCCAAAAAAATCATATTAAAACATTTATTCTATGGATTCTTGGGTAAACTTTTTTTAAAATTTTTCTTTTAAAAGGGACTTCATCAAACCCAAAACCCAATGTCCCTTTTAAAAAATGAAAAGTTGTAGCCCCCCCTTTTTGGGGGGAATCGGCCCAAAGGACGAAAAAAATTTCACTTAAAATCGAAAAACACATATTAAAACCTTTATTTTTATGGTTTTTTGGGTAACTTTTTCAACTTTTTCCCTTTAAAAGACTAAAAAACTAAATCTTAATGTTTTCCTTGGGAAATATGAAAAGTTGGGAGCCCTACCCCTTTTGGGCAGAAAACGCTCAAAAAGAGGCGAAAATATCGCCTAAAAATCGGGAAAAAAAAACGTAAAATAAAAAATTTTTTGGGTGAGGTAGCGAGCGAAGCGAAAGACTTCAATTTTTAAGACCCCCCAAAAAATTTGCTCCCAAGTTTTTTTTTTTGTTTTTTTTTTTTTGTTTTTTTTTTTTTTTTTTTGGGCTGTTTTTTCGCCTTTTAACCCGGGGAAACGGAAAATGCGAAAATTTTTATGAAAATTTTAGGGGAACCCGTTTTCTCTGAACTTTGACCCGCTCTTTTTGGGGACAAAGAAGAAACTTTTCATAAAATTACTTTTTCGATTTTTTTTTGTTTTTAGTTTCGTATTTTCGTCAGTTTTTGGGGGGGGTTTTTGACCCAAAAGGGTGGGGGGACAAAGTTTCATATTTTTACCGAACTTTGGTTGGGGGGATGTGTCCCCTTTTTAAACAAAAAACTGAAAAAATTTTGCAGAACCCATAAAATTAAAAGGTTTTTTTTATGAGTTTTTTTTTATTTTTAATTTGATATTTTTGTCACATTTGGGGCCCATTTTGGGCCAAACGGGTGGGGTACAACTTTATATTTCACAGGACATTTAGGTTTTGATGAAGTACCTTTTAAAAAAATAATTTAGAAAGTTTTCAGAAACCATAGAAATAAAAAGGTTTTAAAATTTGGTTTTTTTTGATTTTTTTGGGGGATATTTTCGGGGCGCATTTTTACCATTGGGGACAAAAGGGGGGGTAAAACTTTTCAAACAAAAATTATTAAAATTTTCATTTGGGGAAAAATTAAAAGTTTAAGGTTTTTAATTTTTTTATTTTCCTTTTGAAAGGGGGAACCCAAAATTGGGGGAAAAGTTAATTACATCCATTCAAGTGGGTCCTGCCGACATGCAAAGAGATCCAGGGGCGTTGCACAAGGAACTCGGAGATGCACCGGTCGGGCCTGGCGAGCCTCAAACCGGTCTCGGGGATCTTGAACAGGGGGATTCTCCTGTGCACCAGCGAGGACCTCACCAAGCAGATACAACAGGCCCGCCAAGTAACCATCGGGGACCTCCTTACCACCAAGTGGATCCAAGTAAACAATTTGGATTCGAGATGTCGGAGATCGACTCGAATCAAGACATGGATGATACCGATCTTTCCCCGCATCCCGGTTCCGGCGGGCCGAATTTCTTCCGAGGGCGAGGGTTCCCAAGAGGGCGTGGTCCTAGGGTTCGCATGAGAGGAGCGAGGGGGGCCGCTAGAGGAGGTTGGAGAGGGGTCAGCAATCATTAGCTTGTCTCGTCATTTTCATCGTCGGTGTTGAAGATTATTATTAGCCCTACTATTATTATTTTCTAACTAATTCAGCGTAATTTGTTAATTGGCTTACACGCCATATCAAAACGCCTTTTAATTTTGCTTTTATAAAGCAACTTTGGCAGTACTTTGCCAAATTAATAACTTAGCTACATGCACTTAAGCTCAAACAATCTTGGCATGTAAGCTCACTGCCTTGTGTTTTACAGGCAGTTACAAATATGTATATTAGGTATTACCAACTTAAATTTGTTATAAGTAACATTTGAGGTCTGAGGCAAGCATACCACTCTAATACAGTCATGCATTATAAACAAATATTATGTATGTATCTGTTATTGTGAGAATTTCCTATTATTTTATGTTCTTTCCCATGAAAATATTAAATTTATGAGATCACTGCTCGTAATTAGGATTTGAATTTAAACAAATAAATCGATTTGAATTTAATATGTCTATTTTATTTTAGATGTAGTGTTTGCTCCTGAATAATTGGATGAGCGAAGCAAAGACTTCAATTTCACTAACACCCCAAAAAATTTGCTCGGGTGTTTTTTGTTTGTTTGTTGTTTTTTTTGTTTTTTCGTCTATTTGTTTGCGCAAACACAAACGGCATAATATGCGATCTTGATGAAAATTGGAGGGGACATTCGAAATCTCTGAACTTAGACGTGCCACGTTTTTGGGTACAATCGAAGAAATATTTCTCATGAATATCGTACTTTTACAATTTTTTTTTTATTTTTAGTGCGACCTTTTCGTGACATTTGGGCCAATTCTGACCAAACGGGTGGGGCTACAACGTTCATATTTTACATGGACATTAAGGTAATGTTGATGTATTGCTTTCTGAAAGATAAACTTTAAAAAGTTAGCCAGAGTCCATGGAATAAAGGTTTTAATATTAGTGTTTTGAGGTAAATAATAACAATTAAGAAGTAACAATAGAAATTTGACTACAATCACTTACAATGCATACAAAAAGCAAGTCTACGGGCCTCCAGATATTTTACATTCCATTAATTGGTATTAGGTCTACCATACCAATTAGTACAAAAATTATCATAAATTAACAAAAATGGTTTTGCAATAGAACTTGAAAAAGTAAAGAGGTATCATTCATAGGGCCTACTAAAACTAGTGATGTGGATTTACCGTTAATTTAAAACTCGGGTAATTTAAAGAGGGTTCACCACCCTTTTGACAGTTAGTAAATAGCGGTTTGCTCGGCCAAAAAGCATCCTACGTATATACAATTTTGCAAACTTGTCAATAAAGCATACATGGACGTTCTTACAGTCATAGATTTTCAAAATTTTGAATTGATCAGCCAGAAAAAATTCACGAATATAGTCAATTTTGGACTTTTTAACAAAATTGAAATTCGTGAAATCTAATTTATTCTTTATAAATTATTTCAAAACAAATTTTAGGAATGTGTTACTATAGAAACCTTTATTTCCACTTTCTTGAGATATGTTCAAAATTTCTAACAACTGTGATGTCATTCAGCCGAGCAAACAGAAAATTGCCTAAAACGCAGGTGGTGAACGCTACGCATATACGCATATATATATATATATATAGCATATAGGCATAAATACTAAATAAGTTTTGTGATGAAGGTGTATATCAATTAAAAGAGCGTAGCCTAGGCCAGCGTTTCCCAAACTTAAAATATGGCGACCCGGTTTAATCATGCTCCTACTATTAACGACCCGGCTTAATTAACGCATGTTTTAATTGTCTTTTTTAGAAAGAATAGAATAATTGAAATGCGTGCTACAACAATGTATAATTATTATTATTATTGTTTGTGTAATGAGAAAATTATACAGATTTTAATTCGTTTTACATGTTATGGTAAATAAACAAAACAAGCTTACCATGACAGTCAATCAGCCAGGTTTAGTGGGATGGGTGGGCTTGATGATTCTCAGTCAGCTCGTTCCAATTAGGATCTGCAGTCGACAGTGCAACTCTCCTAATACTGGAACTAGTTTGGAGACGGTTCCTATCTTTTGTCTTGAGTTTTGTGAGAGTTGAAAACCCCAATTCGCACAGGTAGGTCGTGGAAAACGGTAGTAAAAACAAAACTGCCCTAGCACTAATGTTCGGAAACTCGACCACACATTTAAGCCAAAATGCCATGAGGACAAACTATCGAACTCTCTTTTCAGTGACAAGTTGTTTTGCAAACCTATCATCTCTTCCTCTTCCTTATCACTCAAACCAGCTATTGAAATGTCACTTACACTTGTCAGTAGATAGGGGCTATGCACCCATAGCATACTCTCAATGGTTTGGAAGTGCTCCACAGTAAAATATTGTTCTAGTTTTGTTTTCAAGTTTTGCAGATGATTTTTAATTGTTTGCAGAACTATTTCCTGCATATCCAAATCCAATCTATTGGATTCTTCTATTTCAACCATTCTTTCGTTGAAAATTGGGAACATACTGAATTTAGGTGTCCACGCGCATTAGCCACAGCGAAACTGTTTTTATAAAAGTTCCTATCTTCTCTGTAAGAATAAACACATTGTTGTTTTTGCCTTGCAATTTTAAATTGAGTTCATTCAAATGTGTAAACATATCTGCTAAATATGCGAATTTCAAAACCCACTCGTCGATTTCAAAAAGTGCTGCATATTCTGGCTTCTTGTTATTACAAAATTGTTTAATTTCTTCTTTGAGCTCGAAAACTCGCGAGAGAATTTTCCCCCTCGAGAGCCACCTTACCTCCGTGTGCAGGTGCTTGTGAGAGGAGATCTTTAAACTTTCTGACAAAAGAACTTCAAAGCAGATAACACATTGCGGTTTTGAATTTTCATGTTTTTTTTCATGTCAATTTTCAGTCTGTAAAACCAAATTTTAAATAATCTTTTGATTATTGACGAATCCAAGCCTCCTTCATCTTGGTTGTTCGTTCGACCACTGTAGATTTAATCCTTGGTATTTATTGAGCCTGTCTGTACGTGACTGACACAATAGTATTTCTTTCTACAATTTAGATGTGGAACCAATCTTTGGTGGGACTTGCTGTTTTGTACTAAAAGATAAACCCCATGCACATGGCAGTATTATACCGCGACCCGGCATCGAACACATGGCGACCCGGGGACCGGGTCGCGACCCGTAGTTTGGGTAACGCTGGCCTAGGCCTATATTCAACCATATATTTATTTACTGTTCCATACAAAGTACAAACTAAACAATAATGTATTAATAACTAGGAAAACGCTAAAGTCCCGCCGCGTTGATGGATGAGCTTAAGTTTTAAGTTTGCGTAGGACCACTTTTCCTTTGCAAGTGCTTTGTGAATGTATTGTAGGTGATTGTTGTCAAGTTTCTATTGTTACTTGTTAATTGTTATTATAAACCTCAAAAAACTCATATTAAAACATTTATTTCTATGGATTCTGGCTATTTTTTTTCAACTTTTTCTTTCAAAAGGTACTTCATCACCATAACCTTAATGTCCATGTGAAATATGAACGTTGTAGCCCCACCTGTTTGGTCAGAATCGGCCCAAATGTGACGAAAATATTGCACTTAAAATCGAAAAACACATATTAAAACCTTTATTTCTATGGTTTCTGGCTAACTTTTTCAACTTTTTCTTTCAAAAGGTACTACATCACATAATCTTAATGTCCATGTGAAATATGAACGTTGTAGCCCTACCCATTTGGTCAGAATCGGCTCAAATGAGTCGAAAATATCGCACTAAAAATCGAAAAAAAAATCGTAAAAGTACGATATTTGGATGAGCGTAGCGAGCGAAGCGAAGACTTCAATTTCACTGACCCCCAAAAAATTTAGCTCCAATGTTTTTTTGTTTGTTTTTTTTGTTTTTTTGTTTTGTTTTTCTGTCTGTTTGTTCGCTCTCTACCGGGCAAACGGCATATGCGATCTTGATGAAAATTTGAGGGGACCTTCGTTTTCTCTGAACTTAGACTTGCTACGTTTTTGGGTACAATCGAAGAAATATTTCTCATGAATATCGTACTTTTACGATTTTTTTTCGATTTTTAGTGCGATATTTCGTCACGTTTGGGTCGATTCTGACCAAACGGGTGGGGCTACAACGTTCATATTTCACATGAACTTTAGGATTATGGTGAGGTAGTACCTTTTGAAACAAAAAGCTGAAAAAAAGTTAGCTAGAACCCATATAAATAAAGGTTTTAATATGAGTTTTTCGATTTTAGTTCGATATTTTCGTCACATTTGGGCCGATTCTGACCAAACGGGTGGGGCTACAACGTTCATATTTCACATGGACATTGAGGTTATGGTGATGAAGTACCTTTTAAAAGAAAAAGTTGAGAAAGTTTTCTAGAATCCATAGAAATAAAGGTTTTAATATGAGTTTTTCGATTTTTAGTGCGATATTTTCGTCGCATTTGGACCGATTGTGACCAAACGGGTAGGGCTACAACGTTCATATTTCACATGGACATTAAAGTTATGGTAATGTAGTACCTTTTGAAAGAAAAAATTGAAAAAGTTAACTAGAATCCATAGAAATAAAGGTTTTAATATGAGTTTTTTTACTTTAAGTGCGATATTTTCGTCACATTTAGGCCGATTTTGACCAAACGGGTGGGGCAACAACGTTCATATTTCACATGGACATTACGGTTATGGTGATGTAGTACCTTTTGAAAGAAAAAGTTGCAAAAGTTGACAAAGTTATCCAGAATGCATAGAAATAAAGGTTTTAAAATATGTTTTTTGAGGTTTATAATAACAACTAACAAGAAACAATAGAAACTTGACAACAGTCACCTACAATGCATTCACAAAGCACTTGCAAAGGAAAGTGGTCCCACGCAAACTAAAAACTTACAAAAACGCTCATCCATCAACGCGGCGGGACTTTAGCGTTTTCCTAGTTAGAAATATTTCTTCGATTGTACCAAAAATCGTGGCATGTCTAAGTTCAGAGATTTCGAAGGTCCCCTCAAATTTTCATCCAGATCGCATATGCTGTTTGCCCGGTAGAGAGCGAACAAACAGACAAAAAACAAAAACAAACAAAAAAAAACATTGGAGGCTAAATTTTCTGATGGGTCAGTGAAATTGAAGTCTTCGCTTCGCTTGCTACGCTCATCCAATTATCTTTGTATGGTTAAATAAATTTAAAAAAATTATTAGTTAGATTCGAATAAATGATTTAGCCTTCTCAGCTAATGAAATAGACTGGAGTATGTCTATGTTCAGAAAAGCTCTTTTCAGATTATTGATTGAATATTAAAATGTTAATTGAATTATTTCCATTTGCATTCTTGTTGTGTAGGTTCGGTAAATACGTAGGCCTAGTATAGCGGACGTGGGTATGGCTAATACTCCACCTACAAAACCTTTAACGTCGCTATTTTAAATATAAAGGACTTTCAACGGAAAAGTACTTTCGCTTAAAATAGCGACGTTAAAGGTTAAGAAGGTACTTTAGATTAAACAGCGACGTTAAGGTTTTGTAGGTTGAGTATTAGCAGCTATAATACCCACGTCCGCTATACACGTATTTACCTGTAGGTTCTTATTAGTGTTTAGAAATTAACTAGGAAAACGCTAAAGTCCCGCCGCGTTGATGGATGAGCTTTTGAGTTTTTGTTTGCGTGGACCACTTTTTTCTCTGAATCGCCGTGTACGATTAGCAGAGCCATGCTCTGGGTCATTTCTACCCCGGGCACAGTTGTTTAAATTTGTTTTCTTTCAAATATGACTATTGGGTGTAGTTTCCATGGACACTTCTAGGCCTACTTCCTAAGCAGTATTTTTGACACCAAAACAAAATGTCACCAGTTAGACTTGGTTAACTGAAATCCGAGAGTGTCTAGAACAAAACAATATTATTTTACTACCTGATGTTATCCCTTAGTTTAAACGATTTAGGGGTGAGTTTTCTCTTTCAAGGTTATTTTGAGGAACCTTGTCGTGTAATTTGTACCCTTGGCACGCCATTGCCCATTAGTCGACATTCTGTCACATTCTGAAAACTATTTGAAAAAATGACAAAGCCCTTCCTTTTGAATACCTCCCTGACGGCGACACGACACAATGACAACACGGACAGACGATGACGACCACGACGTGGGGGAAACCCCTGCCCTCCCCATACGCTTGTGGCTGGTTCTGACCAGCACAGCTGTCCATTGCACCAGCGTCTCTCCCCTTGGAAAGATGTATAGGGTTAAAGCCTAATAAACGATATCTGGAGGCGCGAATAATCTTGCTGTTAAAGCGTACTAAAACTAATAATAATATTAAATAAAATGCTATATTTTCAATTTAGTTCCTACTTCCTAGGAGTTTTGTATGAACGGATGATTGATGTAAATGTTTAACAGCACCCACAAAAACTGTTTGGATGTTCATTTAAAAATTTCAGCACCAATCCATTCAGTGATAATCTGTGAGCAACGACAGGACACCACAAGTCGCGCTCCCTCGTCTAATTTAAATAAGAGATGGTTGGAAAAGTCCTACTGGAAAAAAATGATAGAAAAACATATTGGGCTCTATAGGTATATGTAATTATATAGGTATGTATATGATTCTATATGGTTTTCCCCTATAGCTTTAAATATACCTATAGGAATCTATAGGGTGTTCTAAGGTTTGTAAAATACCTATAGGAATCTATAGGTGTTGCTATGGTTTCATTATAGTGTATTTGTCACTTTTCATTATAGATCCTATACCTTTATGAACATATATATTCTATAGGTACAACGAAAAGTGAAAGCCATATGTATGTATAGGATTCTGAAGGTTGTCTATTGAGAAAGCTATAGGGTAACAAATAGGTATCTATGCACATATACATGTATAAGTGTTTTATAGGACATATAGGACCCTATAGTTATCGATTAGGGTTTTACTCGTTTGTATATTATTATATGTGTATGTCCTATAAATATGTAGGTAGTATAGAAGGGATAAACAGGTTTCTATACATTATATATGCGGCTATATGTATGTGTCAATAAACAATTCTATAGGTAAGTATACGTTTTTGTATATAATTTATATGGATGTCTTTATAATATTAGTAGGTACCTATAGAAGGGTCCTACAGGTTTATATACATTTTTAAGGTTCAGGTTATAGGTTTCATATAGTGTATTTGTCACTTTTCATATAAGAATCCTATATTTGTATGCATATATATTATTATCTATAGGTATCTATAGGCCACAATGAAATGAGAAGCCATATATTACCTATAGGATTATGACGGTTGATCATGCGAAAGCTTATATGTATCAAAAAGGTATCGATGCACACATACCAGTATAAGTGTTTATACGACATTACAGGACCCTGTTATCGATAGGGTTTTACTCGGTTGTATATTAATTTATATGTGTATGTCTATATCAATATTATTGTGGTACGTATAGAAGGGATAAACAGGTTTCTATACATTTTTATATGTGGTTATATGTATATGTTATTATAATATTCTTAAGGTGCCTATAGTAAGGAGGCCCTACATAATTTCTATTACTTTGTATATGCTCTTATATGTACCGGTATATGTTATTTATAATATTCTTTAGGTACCTATTAGAAGGGTCCTACAGTTTCTATACGTTTTATATGCAGTTATATGTTAGGTTATTATAAGATTCTTAAGGTACTTATAAGGTCACAAGCCTACAGGTGAAAAAAAGTTAAATAACAATCGGGTAAACATGGTTACTAAGGCTTCTAGAATGAATCTGAAATAGTTTTGTTTGAGATTAGTCACAATAATTTAATCAGGTAATAGTAGTTGCTGTGCTCCTCAAGGGAATGTTAATTTGCATTCAATCTGAAATAAATAATCGTATCATTAACCAGGATGTTCACTTCTACTAAGGCCTGTAGAAATTGAATCTGGAACAGTTTTGAATGAGATTAGTCACAATTAATCAGGTAATATGTTTGCTCTCCTCATGCGTGGTGTTAATTTGCGGATGTTTTCCCCCCCCAAAAAACCCCTTTTGTACGTCGGCATGTAGCATGAGTCTATGACAGTTTTGATGAGATTAGTCACAATTAATCAGGTAATATGGTTTGCTACTCCTTATGCGTGATGTTAATTGCATTTCAATCTTGAAAATAAATAATCGTATTATTAATCAGGATGTTCACTCTTACTTCGGCCTGTAGAAAGAATCTGGAAACGTTTTGAATGAGATAAAGGTCCACAATTATCAGGTAATATGGTTTGCACTCCTCATGCGTTGTGTTAATTGGCATTCATATCTGTAATAAAATAATTCGTAATTATTAATCAGGTGTTCACTTTTACTTCGCCTGTAGAATGAATCTGTGACAGTTTTGAATGAGATAGTCACAATTAAATCAGGTAATATGGTTTGCTCTCCTTAGCGTGACGTTAATTTGCATTCAATTGAAAAATAATCGTATATAATCTGGATGTCACTCGGTACTATGGCCTGTAGAATGAATCTGAACAGTTTTGAATGAGATTAGTCACAATTAATCAGGTAATATGGTTTGCTCTCCTTATGCGTGATGTTAATTTGCAATCAATTCTGAAATAACAAAAAAAAAAAAAAATAAACGTATTATTAACAGGATGTTCACTCTTACTATGGCCTGTAGATGAATCTGAACAGTTTGAATGAAATTAGTCACAATAATCAGTAATATGGTTGCTCTCCTATGCGTGAATGTAATTTGCATTCAATCTGAAATAATAATCGTAGTATTAATCGGGATGTTCACTCTTACTAAGGCCTGTAGAAGGAATCTGCGAACAGTTTTGAAGGGATTAGCAAAATTATCAGGTAATATGGTTGCTCTCCTCAGCGCAATGTTAATTTGCATTCAATCTGAAATAAATAATCGTATTATTTAATTAGGATGTTCACTTGTACTAAGGCCTGTTGTAGAAGAATCGAACAGTGTTGATTGAGATTAGTCACAATTAACAGGTAATATGTTTGCTCTCCTCATGCGTGGTGTAATTTGCATTCAATCTGAAATAACATGATCGTTATTATTTATCAGGGAGTGAATCAGGATGCTCACTTTTGGCCGGTAGAATGAATCTGGAACAGTTTATTGAGGATAGTCACCATGGTTTACTCTCCTCAAGGGAATGTTGATTGCATTTCCAAATCTGAAATAATAAGTCGTATTATTAATTAGGATGTTCACTCTGACGAAGGGCCTGTAGAATGAATCTGGACACAGTTTTGAATGAAAAATGGTCACAATTATCAGGATAAATATGGTTTGCTATCCTCATGCGTGATGTTAATTGCATTCAATCTGAAATAAAATAAATCGTAGTATTAATTAGGATGTACACTCGTACTAAGGCCTGTAGAATGAATCTGGAAACAGTGTTGATTAAGATTAGATCACAATTAATTCAGTAATTGGTTGCTCTCCTCATGGTCGTGGGTGTTTAATTTGCAATCAATCTGAACTAAATAAATCGTATTATTTATCAGGAGTGAATCATGGATGCTCACTCTTGGCGTAGAATGGAATCTGTAACAGTTTGTTTGAGATTAGCACAAATCACAACTAATTGTAATACTTAGTAGTTGTTTGCTCTCCTCATGCGTGTGGTAATTTAAAATTTCAATCTGAAATAAACCAATTGCTACTAATAATCAGTATGTTCACTCTTCCTTAGGCCTGTAAGAATGAATCTGAATTGAAAGTGAATTGATTATTCAATAATCCGATCATAGTGTACCGGATTTATTTCTTCAAGGCGGTTTTCATCTAAAAACAACCAGGGACTTTTTTGCAAATCCTGTAACAATGTTCGGTTGGTGTCAATAAACCTGAAAACAGAATAATGAGGTTCAATTAGCGACAATCACGGGAAAGTGGGAATCGCCCTTTTCGATCATGCGATTATTTTACGAATTCTTGAAAATATTGTTTTGCATGGGTAGCACAACGTTACAAACCCTGCCTGCCTGCCCTAGCCCTGTTTGCGTGAAAGCCAGTTTGTTACTGAGCACTCGCCTCGCCGTCGCCACGCATCTCTCGAGTCGCACCTGCCACGCCACCGCTTCGGAATGCGTCTCCCCCGCCCCTGCTTAGTCATCACCCTACGCCTAGCCATCAGCCAACCTTGTGTATCGGGTGGGTAGCCTTGAGCGGTAATTTTCAACGGTTAGGATATTTTCAAATAAACCCTTCCACAGCAGATTTTTTCGTAAGTTCAGTAATCTGTGTGTGTTAGGGGGGGGGGGGGGGAGGGCCGCGGGGTGGAGAAATACGATAAGATCATAATGATGAATATGAAAGAAAGCGAGGGATATATATCAAATATGATAGAAAATACATATACATGAGGTAGGATAAAGAGAAAGACAAGGATGGAGTATAGATGGGATAGAAATAACAATAACAAAATTAGCAGATAAAAAAATACAAATTTCTTCCTCCTCTGTTGCACCTCTACGACAGATGTGGAAATAAATAAATTACGTCTCGTGACACCGGCTAGTATTTATCATTCAACTTGGTCAGACAAACAAATGGCTACTTGAAATTAATGGAAGTTTTGGGGGAATTTCCAAATCTATGCGCTTTATTATGTCAAAATTTTGGGATACAAACAAGGAAAATATTAGTCTCCTAAAAATATATCTATTTCGTTAAAAAAAAAAATTGTTATTTTAGAGTCTACCCAGTACCCACTCAGTCATATAACTGATTCAGTGGGGGGACAGCCCCCCCCCCCCCCCCCAAAGCATTGAATAACCAGTAAAGGGTGGATACACAAAGACCAAGCATCCAAGCCAACCCTTGTAAAAAGCCCCCGACGCAATCGACGAAGTGAAGCGATAACCAACCAAAGATCGATATTTTTTGGTGAGCGTAGCGAGCGAAGCGAAGATTCCATTTAATACACTGCAGAAAAATCCGGAATGTTTTTTTTCTGATTTTTTGTGTTTGTTAACACGATTCGACCTAAACCAATACTCCCATTGCCCGATGAAAATTGTGTGGAGGCCTTCTAATCTCTGAAATATTAGAACTGCCACGTTTTATGAAAATTTTCGAAAATTTTACGATTTTTTTCGATTTAAAAAAATTTCTTAGGCTATACACCTACATGCTTTACCCGATTGTAATGATTTGCACATAAACCTTTATTTCATGAATTTATATATTCGTGCGACAATTTAAGCGTAATCGAAAAATTAGTTCTCAAGAAAATCGCAATTTTACGATTTTTAATATGTTTTAAATTCTTCGACTTATAAAACTTGGCCTACATGCTTATCGATTCAAATGATTTTTCACAGAAACCTTTATTATGAATTTAATATATTCGTGTGAAATTTGAGCGTAATCGAAAAATTATTTCTTTATGAAAATCGCAATTTACGATTTTTTATATTTAAATCTCTTCGACTTATAACACCACTACATGCTTAATCCGATTGTAATGATTTTTTCACAGAACGTTAATTTTAGGAATAAATATAGTGTGAAATTGAGCGTAATCAAAAATTATCTTCATGAAAATCGCAATTGTAAGCTTTTTATTGTTTTAAAAAAATTACGCTCATCAACAACGCGCCTTGAAAAAGCGCTGCGATAGCTTCCTAGTAATATGGAAATAACGTAATCAGTTGGTATCCAATTTTAACCAAAAAAATCAGACAAAACCTTACACCAAATAAAGCAATGAGATCCTAACAGAAATGCCAAGCTTATGTTACCCCTCTACATTTTCGCAATCTTAATAAGTAAATTCACTTTGTCCTGTGCATCCTTGCAAGCGTCAAAAATTTTATGCAAACATTTTAAACTGGCAACAGTTTGTGCAAATTTATTTGACAAGCTTTTGCAGGATGCACAGGGCAAAGTGAATTTATGTATTAGATTGCGAAAATGTAGGAGGGACATAGCTGACCATTTCTTTTACATCTCATTACTTTTTCCAAGTTCCATTACATAATATTTGGTACTAGGCAGCTTCGCAAAAGCTTTTTCAGGGCGCGTTGTGGATGAGCGTAATGGTGCATTAGATGCCAATTGATAGGCAGATTTTCTGTTGTTTGGTTTGAAAAAAAATCATTACTAAGTCGAAGACAATTTTTTAAAAAAACGAAAAAATCGTAATTTTAAAGAAAGAAAAAAAATCGTTTAAAATGCGATTTTCATGAGAAATAATATTTCAAATTGCGCTTAATTTCACACGAATATATTAATTCATAAAATTAAGTTCTGTGAAAAAAATCAGGACAATCGGATAAAGCATTTAGGTGTTATAAGTAGAAGAAATCTTTTTAAAATCGAACAAATCGTCAAATGCCCCGATTTCAGAGAATTAATTTTCGATTGCGCTCAAAAACGTAGCAGTTCTTAGTTCAGAGATTTCGCAGTGCCTCCAGAAAATTCATCGCACTTGGAGTATCGCTGTAGCCGAATCATTTTAACAAAACAAACAAAAATACAAACAGGAAAAAAACTAAAAGAAAGAAAAAAAACAATTTTCGGATTTTTTCTCCAGTTGTAGTAGGAATGGCAATCTTCGCTTCGCTCGCTCGCTTATCCAAATTACAATAATTTTATCAAAGTCGATTCAATTGATATTGATTACCATAACAATAGAATTTAAAATATCTAGTAGTCCAAAGACTGTTTTTGTAAACTAGGAAAACGTTAAAGTCCCGTCCGTTGATGGATGAAGCTTTTTGGAAGTTTTAGTTTGCGTGGGATCTATTAACTTATCAAGGCCTTTGAACGTATTGTGTGTGATTGTTGTTAAGTTTCAATGTTACTTGTAAAATTGTATTATAAACCGAAAAAAAATCATATTAAAACCTTTATTCTAGGATTGGCTAATCTTTGTCAAATTTTTTTCTTCCAAAAAGCAATACATCACCCAATCCCTTAATGCCATGTGAAAATATGAACGTGTAGCACCACCCGTTTGGTCAGAATCGGCCCAAATGTCACGTAACAATACTCGACACAAAAATCGTAAAAGTACGATATTCAGGAGAAATATTTCGTCGATTGTACTCCAAAAACCGTGGCAAGCTAAGTTCAGAGATCGAAGGTAACCTCCAATTTTCATCAAGATCGCATAGGCCGTTTTACCGGTAGACAGCGAACAGACAGACAGAAAAACAAAAACAAACTAACGCAAAAAAAACAAAAAACACCCGAGCTAAATGTTTTGGGGGTCGTGAAATTGAAGTCTTCGCTACCTCATCCAACAATGAAGGTATCATCTCAAGTAACTTCTAGTTACTTGTGATTATATTCTTGTAAAAGCTTGTTATTTAAACCATTAATGAAAGGCTTCCAGCAAACCATTTCAAACTTTCAAAAGGCCACCTTATCACATGAAAAAAAAATATGAACGATTGTAGCCCCAACCCGTTTAGCGCAGAAGAACCGCTGGCCCGATTGAAACTGACGAATTGACAGTAGCAGCCAAATGGTAGGAGCAGCATAGTAGTAGCAGTGTAACATTAAAGTGATTTTGAGATGTTCAAGCCATTTGCACCAAGAAGGATGCTCGTACCTCAACCAAATTTGGCATGTGTTGTCAAGTACTTATCCCCTTCGATTTTGATAGTTTTCAAGTTCACACCGTTTCATGACGGCTATGGGATAACACTCGAAATCACTTAACTCCGCTTGCTGATATCACAGAGGTAAGCCGCCATGAGGTGTAGCGCACCACGGCTGGCTGCGGCGCCCCTAACGGGCACCTAGATGGACGGTGCCGAACACCGCGAATCAACGCCAGAATCAACAAAGGCGATAGAACAATTTGAATTTATTATGTGCCGCGTTGCTAGGACGTCTTTAAAGTCACCGTTACAAACTCAAATGATGGACTGAAGTAAACAAAAGTTAAAAAACTACTGACTATGGCGGGAATTGAACCCTGGACCTCTGCATTGGAAGCAGAACGCTAACCAAAGACCAACGAGCACACAAAAATTAGTTAATAACTATAATATGTAAAATATCTGCATAATTATGTCGATTAGAGATGACGCCTACGATTCAAAAATATTAAAATCGGAAATATTGGATGAGCGAACGAGCGACCGCGAAGATTCCATTGAAACTTACAACTGGAGAACAAAATCCGGAATGTTTTTTTTTTTTTTCCTGTTAATATTATGTGTGTTTGTTACACGTTCCGGCTAAACCGATACTCAATTGCGATGTAATTTTAGGGTGGCCTTCGAAATCTCTGAACTTAGAACTGCCACATTTTGAGCGCAATCGGAAAAATAATGTCTTATGAAAATCGCAATGTTACTATTTTTTTTCGATTTTAAAAAAAAATTCTTCGACAACTACACATACATGCTTTATCCGATTGTAATGATTTTTTCACGAGAACTTTATATGTTTAGAATTTTATATATTCGTGTGAAATTTGAGCGCAATCGAATAAAATTATTTCTCATGATAGTCCCCCTCCCCCCCAAGTTTGATTTTTTTCGTTTTTTTTTTAAATTCTTTCGACTTATTAACACCTACGTGACTTTAGTTGATTGTAACCCCACGGATTTTTTTCACAGAACATTAATATTTGATTTAATATATTCGTGTGAATTTTGAGCGTAGTCAAAAAATTATTTCCCTATAAAAATCGCCATTTGACGCTTTTTCGTTTTACGGCTCATCAGCAACGCGCCTGAAAAAGCGTTTGCGAAGCTTCCTAGTTAATTTCAAAACTACATAATATCTATGCTTGATGTGATCTCATTACAATAGTTATAATTAGTCACTCTACGGTTATAGCCGAATGTAACTTGTACGCCCGTAAGTCTTGTCGCTAGCCTACTTTGTAGACAACAACTTCATTATACACAAAACTTGTTTTCATCCATTAAGAATAATTTCATACCATAATTTTAGTAGATCTACTGAAAAATATAAAATTCTATACTTACAGGAAAAATATAGTCTCCGATAATCATTATTCCTAAGATACCTACTAAAAACAAAAATATACATATGCATATACCTACTGAAAATATAGTTCTGATTGTTACAGGACCTATAGTCTCGTTTAGTTTATCTACCTATAATGAACTTATAGGTTCCTCAAACAACAGGGGAACATACAGGAGTCTTGTATATATCCTATAATATATAGATGCCTACTAAAACATATAGGTTCTTGATTCTTACTGGAACCTATAGCCTCGTATTTATAATTATACCTATAGATTACCTACTGAAACATATAGGTCATGGTAGGGTACATACAGGAACCTATATCAGTATATATAATATGCATATAGATTAATACTGGAACATACAGGTTCACTCATACATACAGGACCTATAGTCTCGTATATATAATTTTACATATGAGATACTACTGAAACAGATAGGTTCATGGTAGGACATACAGGAACCTATAATCTCGGATATATAATTATGCATGATAGATAACACTACGGCGAACATACAGCGTTCCTATCGTTACAGGAACCTATAGCCTCGTATATATAACTATACATATAGATGCTACTTAAACCATATAGGTTCTTGATTCTTACAGGAACCTATAGTCCTCGGTATATAATTATACATATAGAGAACTACTGTAACAACAGGTTCCTCATGCATACAGGAACCTATAGGATCGTATGTATCATTATACATATAGATACCTACTGGAACATACAGGTTCCTTATAATTTCGGAACCATATAGCCTCTGAAAAATTATTTAAGTATAAAACCTTACTGAAACATCTAGGTCCTTATATTCAGGAACCTATAGCCTCTGATAAATTTTATGTTACGTATAGAACCTACGTAAAAATATAGGTTCGTGATTCTTACAGGCACCTATCATGGGCTCGTATTATCATTATACATATATATACCTACTGAAACATACAGGTTCCTTATAATTTCAGGAACCTATAGCCTCTGATAAATTTATTGGACGTATTTGAAACCTCTGTAAAAACATAATAGGTTCCTTTTCTAAAGGAACTATAGTCTCTTAATATGATTATGCATATAAATACCTACTGGAACAAGTTCCTCATACACTACAGGAACTATCGTCTCGTATATATAATTTATACATATAGAGACCTACTGAAAATCATATAGGTCAATGGTAGGTCATACAGGAACCTATAGTCTCGTATATATAATTATGCATATAGATACCTACGGCGAACATACAGGTCCTATTCGTACAAGAAACCTATAGTCTCGTATATATAATTTATACATATAGATAGCCTCACTAAACATATAGTTCTTTAATTCTTACAGGAAACCTATAGTCTTGTATATATAATTATACATAGAGATACTACTGTAACATACAGGTTCTCATGCCTACAGGGAACCTAGAAGGCTCGTATTATCATTATACGTATAGAAAAAACTTTACTAAAACATATAGATTCATTATTTTACGGAACCTATAGCCTCAGATAAATTATAACAGTATAGAAACCTACTGAAACATATAGGTTCTTATTATTACAGGAACCTATAGGTCTCGTATATCTACTGTGTAAAGACAGGTCCTTATTCTTACAGAACTATAGATTCCGATAAAAATATTATATGTATAGAAAACCTACTGAAACATAAGGTTCCCTTACTCTTACAGGAACCTATAACCTCCGATAAAATTATTATACGCGCATAGAAACCGACGAAAAACATATAGGCTCCTTAATTACAAGATCCTATAGTCACGTATGATATAATTATGCATATATAGATACCTACTGTAAAACATACAGGGTCCTCATGCATTACATGAATCTAGGCTCGTATTATCATTATACGTATAGAAACTACTAAAACATATAGATCCTTATTCTTACAGGAACCTAAAGCTTCCTACCTCACGTAGGAACTTTAACTCAGTCTTGTGTGGAGACTCTAGTCATCTGATCACTTGTCCCAAAAATAGCAATGCAGGTTCTTTCCAACCTCTCAATAGCCAGGCATCCAACAATTCACCTACTGCTCCTCCAACTCACCTGCACTTGCTCTATCTAAAACCAAATATCTCTTTTTCACACTCCAAAACTTATACCTTCCTCAAGCCCATTAGTTCGAATAAATGAAGTGTAGCGTTTCTCGCGCAGACAGTGTAAACTTCCGGGGTCTTTTAAAAATTTGAATGACTGAGACACTTGACTGGTTCCAAGCACAGAACAAAGTATCTTCTAAAATGAAACAGTGGATGCTTTATGCTCCGTAAACTAAAGGCAATAAAGTATCCACACATTCTCAAAATGTTTATTTTGCCATATTCATTCCCACTTAATGTAGAATTCTTCTTTGGGGTTGGTGCTGTCACATCAGGCTTCAAGAAGATTCTTGCTACAAAAGAGGGCAGTACTATTATTCAGGGATTTCAAAGCGAACATCATGCAGAGAATATTTCTCCAAATTAGTATCCCACTCTTACAAATGTTCTGTTACAAGTAGCTTCCATATTTGTCCATGATAATGCAGAAAATCTTCCTCAAACTCCCACGTCCAACTTACCAATTACAAGATCCCAATCATCAATTCACATACATCACATACTCAAGTAAAATTTTCAAAAGGGACCCATGTACTTAGGCCTCAATAATATTCAACAATCTGCCCCTCCATGTTTAAATACGTAAGGATACTAGTTTTAGACTAAACTTAGCATCCTACAGGAAAATATCTTTTACAATCTTGAGATACCCCCTTAATTATTCCCATTAATACGTCACCCACAATGATCAAATGTACCAACAATATCAATCACTACTTGCTAACCGATTACTATAACTTAACATGGTACAGGATTAGATGATATCCAGTATATTACTTTAGCTATTATTATTACTACATTACTGCATATTACTATTAATTTTTTTTTTACATTGCCTAATTTATACTGTTGTAATACAATTATGATGGTAAACTAGCTAAGTTATTCACACTCTCTCGCTCTAGGAAAGTATATCTACTAAAATTGTATGCTGTCAAAGTTGAATAAATAAACTAAAAACTAAACTAACTATTTATAAGTATAGAAAACCACTGAAACATATAGATTCCGTGTTCCTACAGGAACTATAGCCTCAGATAAATTATTATCGTATAGAAACTTTCTGAAACTTAAAGATCCTATTCATACAGGAACCTATTAGCCTCAGATAAATTATTATTCGTATAGGAAACCTACGGGAACCTATAGATTCCTTAATCTAAGGGAAACCTATAGCCTCAGATAAATTAGTCTATACGTATAGAAACCACCCAATACTGAACTTATAGATTTCTTATTATTACAGGAACCTATAGCCTCTGATAAATACTTACGTTAACACCTACTGAAAAACTTATAGATTTCATTCTTAAGGAACCTATAGCCTCAGATAAATCATCATACATATAAAAAAACCTACTGAAACATATACATTCCTTACTCTTTACAGGAACATATAGCTCGATAATGATTATTCGTATAGAAATATACTGAAACATACAGATTCTTATTCTTACAGGAACCATATAGCTGCAGATTAAATAATTATACGTATAGAAACCTTTACGAAAACCAATAGATCATTATTCTACTGGAAACCTACAGCTTCCGCTAAATTATTGTATGTATAAGAAACCTACTGAAACATATAGATTAAGCTTATTCTTACAGGAACCTATAGCTTCGATAAATTATTATAAGATAGAAACCCCTACTGAAACATATCGAGTCTTTATTCCTACAGGAGCCTATAACTTCCAATAAATTATTATACGTCTTAGAAAACCTATGTAAAAACATATAGGTCTACAGGAACCTATAGAATCATATTGAATTTTGCGTTCCGGTAGGATTTTTTCACCTAGCATTTCAGTGTCTTATGTTTTCCTATACAGTCCTTATAAATACTATACCTTCAGGAACATATAACAAGAGTGGGGAGTAACTAACGAAAGTAAGCGTTAGCGCTAACGCGTTAGTTTTTAGTAACTTTAGGGTAACGCGTTTATTTTTTCAAATCGGTAAACTTTTTTAAGTAAATGATATTTATTTCAGGAACTTTCAAAAAACGATTAAAGTGAAAGTACTTTTGTTTGCAGCCGTACTTCATAGAACTGACCATTGCATTCATGAGGATATATCTCGAATCCGGTTGTCCCAATAATGCAATGTTTATAAGAGGAATTCTTGTCAAAGCCTCGTTCCGAGGAGAACTTCTCGCATCAGCCGTCCGGTAGGGGATCTGCATCACGTGCGGACAGCAAGATGCTTACTCTGGTGACATTTTTGTTTCAACTTTCAATCGCAATTGCAGAGCCCGTGTTTCCTCTAGGGGCAATCGTCATTAAAGTGTTGTGCGTTCCATTCAGTGTCTTCGTCCTGTTTGTGTTGTAGCCTGCGTTTTTCTTGTTATCTTATCATTAATCATTATATTTTTATTCCCTTTCACTCATCACTGTTACTGTGTGTAGTCTGCAGTCTGCTATAGTGTGTAGGTCAAGTGTTCTGTCTTGTGTTAGATTGAGATTTTTCGTGTGGTTATAAATACGTACGTACGTAATTACGTTACGCGTTATTTGCCGTAAAACTAACTTTTAAAAGTTACTTTTATGGTAACTTAACTTTTCAAGTACTTTATTCTTGAACTAACTTTAACTTTAACTAATTACTTTTAAAGTCAACTACTTAACTTTTTAAAAAGTTTACTATTTTGGGAATCTTCCCCACTCTGCATATAACCCTGTATGTTTTATAAGTTACAAATTACACCTATAGGATTCCTATCATCATATACACACCTATGCAAACATACAGGAACACATACAAATTTCTATAGGGTGTCTTAGGGTTTCATAGTTTTTTCCAGTAGGGGTATAAACTTACACAGATCCCCGTTCAATCCATGTGAATGAGGCTAGATTTAAGGGGAATCCTCAGATTAATTGATTGCTAAAGAATGCAGTAAATAATCTAGAAAAGTTTGTAGAATGAAAGAGTGACTTGAATAAAAGAGCAGATTATGTTTTACCATTTTTTGACGGGACATAACTCGGAATAATTGCCCAGAATAACTCGCTAGGTTCAAAAATGAATTTTGAGCAGCGGTTTTTGATTTTGTTCTACAACTTCTTGTCGTCTACAAGTATAATGAAAGAGAACCTGGCTGTCTGTAGTTTCATGGCGTGCACGATTTCCGTTAAACGGTACTAAAAATAATTTGAAATTGTACCGGCGGGAGAAAAAATTGGCATCGTAGAATCTATAGTTTTATTTAGGTTGTTGTAGATAAAAAGAAGGTTGTAGAAACAAAATACAAAAAAGACGCCGTTAAAAACTAGCTGATGATTCGGGCAATATGGAATATAATTGTTGAATTACAGCTTTGTCCCATCAAAAAATTATTCTGATCTTCATGTCACTCTTTCATTCTATTACTGTAAGGACGTCTTTTTGCATCTTTAGAAATGTATTTCCTTCATATAGGAAAACACAAAAGTCGTTGTTAGACGAGTGAGTGAAGCAGTGTGAGTAGGCTATCGTAACATTCCCTTATTCACAGCACGCAATATGATTAGAAGTAGAGATGCAGTTAAGTAATAGTGGATAGTTACATTTAGTAGATGTTTTAATGTTGCAGTGTACAAGGGACTAGTGCTGGTACTCTCTATTTTCGTGAGAAAAATTAAATGACAATATCAAAACATTTACAAGATCTAGATAAGTATTTTTTTTAAAATCGTGAGAAGCCTCCCCAGTAGGTATGCCCGAACTAGGTATAAATTGTCATTAGGACAAATTGTGAAGGGATGGCCATTGGCCAAGGCCTGTTTAAAATCCTTTGCATTCGCATTAACGACTGAGAAAAACCTTCAGTCAGGATTGCCAGTCAATGGGAATGATTCCGGGACCTCCTTAATCAGAGGTCGCATCCTTGTGGACGCTCGGCTTGCCAAACACTGTTGGTGCAGGTCTAGATAAGTTAGAGATTGCGAAGAAAAGTGGATCGGTACCTAACCGGTGAAGCGCCCAGTTCTCACATCGTCGTTGGTAGAAAGCGAAAAAAAATGCAATAATTTTAATTTAACGATTCATAAGTAAGACAAAGCTCTCCTTAATTCAATTTAAAAAACCAAACTGTATGTCAAATGCCAGATATTTCAAGGTTACCGGTACCTGAAAAATCGAGCTAAAAATTGAATATAGTCTGTTCAAACTACATAATAAAACAACAGCTGAGCTTTATTCCATTGTAGTCAAATGATTTCTTTACTTCCACACTGTGAATAACATTTAGTGAGCAACCTTTTACTTAAGAAATGGGCCACATCATTTTTTCCAAATAATAAGTTACTTTCGGGAAGTTTTGAAGTTAGCGCTAACTTTCCATCAAACTTTTTTTCCCGATTCGAGCACACGAACAATGATCACACCATAAACAACACCAAATGAACTAAAGTGGACCTATAAGTTGGTAGTAGTAGTGGACGGGTATAATAAACAAGTAGGCCTAGGCCTAGGCATAGTATGAGGTTGATTGAAACTAAAGTAATTTAATTGCTGAAATATACATTTCAGTCAAGTTAGGCTTTAGATGGGTTCCCCGTTGATTGCAAGTGCTCAACCAAAAAAGGTTAGTCAAGGGGACAGTATTCTTCTGGAAACTGCACAATGGAGTGGACGGCAAGTGTATTGTGGGAACGAGCCCCACCAAAGGTAAGCTAAGCAATAGAGCCTAGGGCTAGACTAGAGTTAGCACCAGTTCTAATCCCGTTTTGCACAGGCTAGCCAGGCACCCAGTTACTTGGCAAAATCTTGCAAGATCCTTGGCAAGATACTAGGCCTAGGGCCAAGGCTAGGCTAGGGGCCCCTAGGGTTTTTTCAGCAGGTGAGCCCAAGCTCGTGCAAGTCCTTAAATATGTTCACTTGTTCATTCCTTCAATTCATTCAATGTCTTTAGGCTGAAGAGTCACAAATGGTTCCTTCCTCGCCCAGTGGTCAACCACTAGCCCTAGTCACCCAAACCTAGGGCCTAGTAATCTCGCCCTCTGCCAAACGGGTTTAAGGAACTGTTACTATAGACTACAACATCCCCTGACAATGGTTAGGGCCTATTCTTTGGTTGGGTAAGGAGGGGGGTCCAAATAAATCATCATGTTTTTCACAAGATATACAAAATACATAGGCTAGGCCTACCCTAAACAAAAACAAAAAGCCCTGCAAACCTTACCGTTTCTTTCAAAGGACTTCAACGCAAAGGAGTTTTGCCAAAATAGAACGTTTTAAAAAAAAGTTTTGTAGGCCTATTTTTTTGTTTTTTAAAAAACGGCACTCTTTTGGAAATGGTGTGCCCCAACTTGTTTCACACTTGTTTTTTCAATGAAAACGTACGCACCCGAAAATCCTTCCGTACCAAAAACTACCTTAGGCCTACCTGTATGTAGGTTAGTCGACCTTTCCGCCTAGTTACCTGCCGCGCTAGTTCTAGGATATTTTTTATAAGAGCGCACCCGAAATTCCTTTTCGTTAACAGTGTGTAAAAGTTGGGGATACCAGAGTCAAAGAGAGGGCCTTACAGTTAAAACAGCTTAAAGCATGATTGATTTTATTTGCCCCCCCCAACAAAGAAATTACAGACCAGTAGGGATCGGCCTAATTCCACTCCCTTAAACAATCCTTTCCATGAAACCATAGCGTAGGGCCTACAGTCTGGCCCATATCTGTCTCATACTCTGTTCCGCTGCACTGGAAACTTCCATGGATGATCTACCCTTCCCCTATGCTGTCTCCGTTTTAGAGTAGTAGGCATAAGGCCTTATTTTGTATGGAGTTTTTTATACGGTAAGCATACTGTCGTACTTGTTATTTCTCGTTCTTTTGGCGGCCTCTAATTGAAGAATATGAGAACTTGTTGTGAGAACGTTTCTATTTTGGCGAAACTCCTTTGTGGTTAGAGGTTGCCATAAGGCTGATGCAAAAAAAGAGGACATGTTTTTAGCAAATTGTTTTTGCTAATAAATCACATATCTAATTTGCAGTTACTTTTTATTGTCATAATTTATTACGTTTACATCAAATCGCTAGATAAGCTACAGCTTCCTCAGCGTGACGACATATCCATTTTCTAATTTGACCCTTTAGGTGTGAAAATGAGTTCAACTGTTTCAATGAACTAGAGGGGCACTCTGAAACACAAATTAACATGTTTTGTTGTTTTTTATGTGAGCTTCTAAACTAGACTTCCTTTGTTGCAATAAGAGAGAAAGTTACCAGTACTACATATAAGACCACTAGGCTTCCCAGTCATATCTACCTTTCTTAAGATGGATACTTTTTCTCCGAGATTGTCAGAAAAATTACATTTACGCTTAGATCATAGCGCGGAAACTTGGGACACTGTACTGCAACAGCGAACCGGCCTCAAGGTCACGCAAGAACGGAACAAGGCCAAGCTGTTAATGCCACCCGAACCGGAGATGTCTGCATGCACGTATCGAAGCCGCGCCGAGCGACTGCCGTTGCCGGTGCCGCGTCAATGCGTCATCGAATAGTAGTACGTATAGTCTGATTTTCAGTGATAAATGTAGCCGCGCCCGTAATTATACCAAAAAACCCGGACATTTCACGCTTTATGAAAAAAAGCCGCCGGACGCATAAACAGCATCGAAAAAAAGAGAATGTCCGGGTTTAACCGGACGTATGGTAACACTATTTGTGGTGAAAGTCCTTTAAAAAGAAAACCCCTTTATTTTTGGGTGAAAAACAACAAAATCAAGTGAGTTGATATTATTAGGCCTACTCGGGCCTATAATGAAGCCGAGGGAGATTGGGGGTAATAAGGAATGGGGGTAATGGGGAACAAGTTATATAAATCAAAATTTGAAATATACATTTTTTTTTCACATTTTTTTCATGAAAAATTGTTTGTTAAGGGGCCATTCTTATTCTTTTGATAATGTAATTCAATCTACTGAAAAAAGTAACTATTGGTTGGTATTTTATGACTCTTGTAAGGTACTAACAAAAAAAGTGTAATATGTTTTTCTTGCAAAGTTTAAAAATGAATTTTTTCTTCTATACATATTAAAAATGTAGAAAGACAGTAGGCCACTAAGACCAGAACCAGGTAGGGAAACCCTTCCCCCCCCCCTTGCGGAGAAAGGAGACCCATATATTATGTTAGGGTGGTTATTTGAGTAGAAAATCCACTTGTTGGCCAGTGGCTAGTGGTGGGGCAGGTTACAGGGGTGCCCAAAGGGTCAATTGTGCTGTTTTTGTAACTGTTTTATTTTTTAAGGCCAAACCGTTTTGAACGAATCTATTTTTGACTTTTTGATTCGTGTAAGGAATGAAAAATAGGAATCATATAAAATTTTCATTTTCTTGTATGTACCGGAAATAACCAATTTGAGTTTTCCAAAATCAAGGCAAATGGCCCCAATTGCCCGTTTTGGTTAAAACTGATTAAATTATGTTAGGGTGAACAGTTGTTAGTAGAAATCCACTTGTTGGCCATTTGGCCAGTGGGGGGTGCGCGTTACAGGGCCGTCCAAAAAGTAAAATTTTTGGGATGCTTTCCAACGTTTTTAATTTTTTAATGCCAAATCGTTGTACAAAATACTATTTGCTTTAGATGCAGGTAAGGATTTGAAATAGAATTTTAAGCATTGTTTATTTTTTCGTATGTCCGGAAACAAAGATTATCTTTCCGGAAATAACAATTTGAGTTTTTTTTTCCAAAATCATAAGTAAAAAATGGTCCCAATTGCCCGTTTGCGTTAAAACTGATAAATTATGTTAGGGTGAACATTTGTTAGTTAGAAATCCACTTGTTGGCCAGTTGGCCAGTGGTGTATGCGGCGTACAGGGGCGTCCCAAAAAGGAAATTTTGGGATGAATTTAAATTGTGTTATTTTTTTAATGCCAAATCGTTTTACAAAATCTATTTTGAGCTTTAGAGTCGTGTGAGGATTTGAAATAGAAGGTAAGATATTTTATTTTCTCGTAGGTCCCGGAAATAACAATTTTGAGTTTTCCAAATCAAAGTCAAAATGGACCCAAATTGCCCGTTTTGGTTTTAAAACTGATAAATTATGTTGGTTTGGTTATTATTTAGTAAAATCCACTTGTGGCCAGTTGGCCAGTGGTGGATTCGTCTGTACAGGGGCGTCCAAAAGTAAATTAGTGGGATTGATTTTGAATTGTTTTTATTTTTTTAATGCCAAATCGTTTACAAAATCTATTTGAGCTTTAGATACGTCTGTGAGGATTGAAAATCGAATATTAAGCATATTTTTATTCTCCGTATGTCCCAGAACAACAATTTGGTTTTCCAAAATAAAGTCAAAATGGCCAAATTGTCGTTTGGTTAAAACTGCCAAAAATTGAGTTTTCTGGTGTATTATTTTGTAGAAATCACTTGTTGTTCAGTGTCCAGTGGTGGAGTGCGGGTAAAGGATCGTCCAAAAAGTGAATTGGAGGATGATTTTTTACAGTTTTATTTTATGCGGCCGAATCGTTGAGCGAAATCTATTTTTACTTTTGATACGGGTAAATTAACAATATTATCTACCATTTTTTACTTTCTTGCGTGTTCCCGGAAAATGAAATGTTTGTCTTTTTTTCGAAAAAGAAGTTCAAAATGATCCTAAGTTGCCCTACTTTTGACATAAAATGTACATATCAATGTAATATTAATGTAGAGATATATATTGAGTATTATGTGGAGTGTTTATGATCAGTAATCAGTAGTCTAGTTCATTTTTCGTCTTCATCTTCACTTCTCAACAACGCTCTGCCTCTTTCAATTTCGATGTCGGCGGGATCTCTACACATGCGGATGCATTGTCTTGTGTTTCCAAAATATAAACTTACTCATTTGGGAGCACGTTGCCTTCGGTCACGCGTATAGAGAAGGCCAACCCTGGGGTTACCGACCGCCATGACTTAGGGGTAGGCCACACTGCTGGGCACTTCGTCTGTTGTTTTACGCCATATCATGCATGATTGATAATTTTCACGCAGGAATATGCAACCGTAAAGGATGATTATGCTGGGGTAGTAAGCTAAGATCAGTCGCTGTAGGTTTGTCAGTGGGTTAAACAGTGATTTTTTAAATCCTTGCCAAAAAGATGTTAGCGAGTTTTCAATTTACATCAGCAGTACTGGTATCGCCATACATAAGGCAAACAAATCTTTTTATTGTGTCGCACGTAGTTTCTTCAACAGTAAACCGAATGTGCTAAGCAGATAGTACGATAGTGTTCCGAATTCGGGGTGTTTCTCTAATAGTTTTAAATGAAAAAAAATCCTCTTCAACAAAAAGAACTTGCAGTGGTGTCGCAACCAAACGCGTGAAATGGCGTTACGAAACTGCACATAATTTTGCCCCTTTTAAGAAATTACTTTTTTGATGGTAAAACAATTCTTCTTTTGTCTCCAAACCCAAAGTATCAAAAGACTGGGGTTTTATTTCTGCGCGTATTTCAATAAGAGGGATGAAAGCGTCAGGTCAGGAGAAAAAAACAATGATCCCAAAAAACAGCGTCGTATCGGGGATGCGCAGGGAAAAACGTGGAGATATTCGACTATGGGCCTCTTTTTGTGAGATTGCAGTCTTCGATGGCCCGATTTGGGTCACGGGGTTTGTAAAATAAAATATTGCAAATAAAAATTTTGCATAGCTTTTCTATTTTAATTATTTTTTGGGACCCCCCTGTACGCCGCATCCACCATGGCCAATTTTGGCCCAAACAAGTGGATTTTACTAAAAAAATATAAACCCTGTGGTGCGCCACGGCCCGGGGGGGCCGTGAAGGCCACCCGCCCTCCAGGGGTTTTGAATGGAGGGGGGGGGGGTGGGGGGATGTGAAGGCTGGTGGCGGGGGATGTCCAAGGGATGGGGGGGCTAGTCGGACTACCCCGTGGGAATAGTGGGGGAAACTCTTTGGGTTTTGACTCTGAGACCCCCGGGCGCCAGTGGGCCCCCCTTTTCTATAAATTTGGTTTTTTTTTCGAAATTTTTGCCCAGGGTAGTGGAAAACCCCAAAATAGTGGGTTAAGGTAGTACGTAAGTAATTGTTTTTGAAAAGTGTTTGTTGCCTTTCCGCCAAATTTAAAGCAAATCATTCTTTTTTTCCCTATTTTTTTTTGGGCATAATATCTTTATAAGTGTGATTCCCCGGCCAAAACCCCCTTCCGTTTTTGTGAGGAGTTCACACGTAAAACGGCGTCCCAACGAGCTTTTGGGGGGGACAACCAACAAAAAAATCTGGGAACAGTGTAGTTTGTATTTTTGGTTTGGGTGTTTACCGTTTTAAGTTAGGTTTTAAAAAGGGGGACAATCGGGACTAAAAAAAAAAAAAAATGCCCCCCCAAAAAGAAAGTTAGGGGAAGCTCTCCGGTCCTCAAACTAGGAGATGTATACGCCCTACTTCAGGAGGGATGAAGAGATATCGTCGGAAATAAAAAGTGGGTTTGGAGGAGGTTGTAGGCTCTAGGGCAAAAACCTGCAAACAGGGTGGGGCCGTGGAAGAAAAACCCCGGACCGCGGGCCAACCCTGCACCAGCGCTGGTAAAAAGTGCCCGGGGGGCCTGGGGGTTAAAATGGAGACCAGACCCGGTCGGCGCCTAAAATTCTGAGAGCAGCAGGGCGTGGGCCCCCGGGGTCAACGCTACACAACGGGGGAAGGCCCCACCGTGGGGGAAAAACCGTCGCGACCCCCCCGACCAGGGGGGGACACGTGGACGTTCCCGGGATCCAGGGGCGAACGCGAAGGCGCCCCGGGCGGGGCTTTTAAACCTTTTCGGGGCCCACCCCCGACCAGTGGCGCAGGGTGGACGTTGCCGTATCCACGCGAACACGAAGGCGCATCTGGGGCCCAAAAAAAAACCGTCGTGGACCACCCCTCAGGGGCCCGGAAACGGGGGCGTTGCCGTATCCTCGTGGGCGTGAGGAACCCCAGTGGGCGTAACCCGACGGACCATCCGACCAGTGGCGACAAAGTGGCAGTGGTTTCTCGTGGGCGTGGGGGAAAACTCCAGGGGGGCGAACCCCGACGGGGACCATCCGCCCAGTGGCGACGAGGGGCCCGTTGCCGTATCCCATAGGCTTTGGGGGGAACACCCAGGGGGCCCGAAAACCCGACGGGGGGACCTTTCCGACCAGGGGCCGACGAGGGGGCCGTTCCCCGTACCCCTCATAGGCGTGGGGGAATTTCCAGTGGGCTTTAAACCAGACGGGGTCCATCCGCCCAAGTGGCGCCCGGAGGGCCCCGTTGCCGTACCTCGTGGGCGTGAGGACACTCCAGTGGGCGTAAACCCGAGTGACCACCCCGACCAGTGGCGACGAGTGGCCCTTTTTGCCGAAATCCTCGTGGGCGTGAGGACACTCCAGTGGGCGTCCCCCCAAAGGGGACCACCCGGCCCAGGGGCCCCGACGAGGGGCATTTGTTTTATCCTCGGGACGGGGAGGGCACACGGGTTGGGCTTTAAACCCATGGGGCCCACCCCGGGGGCGATAATGGGGTGTTCGGGACTCTCGGGGGGGCGTGAAGAAAGGATTTTTCGGGTCCAGTGGGGGGCAGATGGGGCCTTTCCCAGTAGGGGCCAAAGGGGGAAAACCACCCACCCGTGGCCGGGGGAAAAGCACTACATCAGGGCACCCCCCTCGTAGCGGGAAGAAAATAGAGGAGAATCTGCTCACGCCCCCCCTTCACTTGAGCGCGGCGGGGTTTCGGACGAGGGGCGAGTCGGAAAAACTACCCCACGACGGCCGCCATGGGCCCCCCTGGGTAAGCTACCACGGGAAAAACCCCCCCTTAAAGGGAAGGGGAGAAAAAAAATCCGGTGGATTTTATCCGGGAACCGGGGCCAATTACATCACCGGGTTTTGACCCGGGACGGCACCCAGCAGTGGTTTTGGGGGGCCTATGCGGGGTGGAGTCGTCTGCAAAGTCGTGGGCGAGGGCATTAAAGGGTTCCTGTTCAATGACACCAGTCTTTCCCCGACATTTTTTCCTTGATGAGTTTTGGGGGCCCGCAAAAAAAAAAAAACAACGACCCGCTCGGGGGGGAGCTGTTGTCGGGGATCCTCCCGCCAGGTAAGCCCCAAATTCCAGAATGGCTGAAATTTCAAAAAGCAAGTGGCCATTTTTTCAACACCAAAATTCCCCCATTTTCCCCGGGGGCCGCCCTAGTGGGGGATTTTTGGGCCGGGCATTTCCCAGACCCTTTTGGGGGAGAATCCCCTCACCGACGGGGGAGGCCCGCAGTCTGCTACGGGCGCACCGTTTTTCCCCCCCCCAGCGCTATGACAACGAGAGTAGTCGTCGCCCAAGGACGGAGGGGACGGGGGGGGCATGCCGGGCCGCAGCACCGCGGGCGGGACCCGGGCCCACAACAACAGCGGCCCAAAATTGGCGCAATAGGGGGGGCTACGTGGGGTAGAAAGGGGGTGCAAAACCCTTTTGAAAATCGTCGGTCTACCCCCAGTAGGGTCCCCAAGCACAGGGTTTCGGGGGAAACCCCCGGTGAGAAACACTAGATCACTCGTCCGTGGGGGGGGAGGAGTTTTGGGCCTGGGTCACCCCGAGTCGGGAAACGAAGGGGGCCCCCGCCTTACTAGATGTTCAGGGGGGGGGCTTTTCACGGGGGAAAATCCCCCAAAATGTGGGGAAAAAGGTGAGGAAGGGGAACAGCCCTTTCTGGGGGGGTCGGCAGGTCCCCCTATGTAGCGGTGGAGCCCCTTAATTCGGGTACCGGCTTTGGTCGATATTTGGGAGCGAGGTTTTCTTGCTTTTCAAAATTCCGTGGGGAAAACTGTTTGACAGCTCTAGCTGGGGGCCTCCGGGTCTTCCCAGGGGAGGGGTGTGGGGATAGTTGGGGGTTTGGCAAAAAGAGCAAGGTGTTGAAAGGGGGTTCGTCCCGGGGACCTAGGGGGCCTCCATCCCCCAGCTAAGCAGTTTTTTTGGGTGGTTTTCTGACCTGCCCCACTGGTGAATTAGGGTTTGGGGGGCTGTTGGGGGTTCGGCCCAAATATAGACCTTGAAGCGGGAATTTTGTCTTAATTTTAGGAGGCAGTAAGGGGTTGAGTGCTCTTTCGGCGGTACATCCCAAACGCCGAGGCTGTACCCAGTTGCGGAGTAGTGTAAGGGTTGTAAAGCGGGCCCTTTTGGGTTTTCATAAAAAACCTTGGGCCGGGCCAAACCGAAATAGGGGTAGGAACCCGCCCTAGGGCGAACAGGTGGACAAAGTAACCTGCCCCTTTAGTGTCGCCCAAAAAGGGGACTCTTTGTTTTTGTTTGCTACAGCGCCATGGAAGGTTCTAGCCCCGGGGGGGGGCCCCGGCACGAACCTCTAGGAACACCAGATCCGCCTGGTCAAATGAAAACCCCTTTTTGGGGGTAAAGGGCCTTTCCCCTTTACCCCGTTTGCCCACCGGGTTTGCAGTGAAAGGGCGAAGACGATGAGATGGGGAGGTGGGGGTGTGATTGAGAGGTCCTTTGATCCCTACTTTTAGTCCCCTTGTCAGTATAATGAAGAAGGATGGCGGTTTTTAAGGGTTTTCCTGGTGCCCCCGGCGTTGAACTCGTTATGGGGGGGCCTTTACCAAAGAAAATCCCAGGGGTAGGAGGAGTAATCCAGTGTCCCCGGGCCGGTTTTTTTCATGACAAACCCCCGGAACCCCCCCCGAGCTCGTACCCGGGAGTTTCCCCTCAAAAAAAGAGTTTTCGCAAGTACCCCTGGTTTTATGGTGGGGGGTAAGGGCTACCCAAAACCGGGTTTCTGTGTTTTGGAGATAAAAAAGGGGAGTGGGCCCCTTTTCCCGCGGGGGTATGGATATCGTATTTGGGGGCCCCAGCTTTCCCATTCACCAAGGTTTTAAATAGATGATTTCCTTATTTACGTCGCCCCCATTTGAGATACACCTTTAGAAAAAAGGGCAAAAGGTTTCCCTCCCGCCAGGGGGAGGCCCAAATTAAAAGTGAGCATCAAAAGTCGGAGTTTGGGAGGGGTCAGGTTTGGTTTTTTGGGCCACATCCTGAGTACAAGGGGGGTTTTACCCAGACCCAGATAAAATTTTGGGATACAGCAGTTTTTAGGCCCAAAAATCAGAAGCAGCTGAAGGGATTTCTTGGGGTCTGTGGCTTTCGATCGTCGCTTTTTGCCAGCCTAAGGCCCCTCCCATAGCACACTACTGTCTTCCTGGAAAAGGGTGTCCCCAAAGGCGTTTGGGGTGATGAGTGGAGGGTGTGGTTTAGGTGCACGAAGGCTGCTTTCCCGCGATAACCCCTGTTGCAAACCCTCCAGGACCAGGTCGGGAGGTTCTTTGGGCCAGGGCCGATAGCTCCGGGGGGCTTAGGGGGGGTGCTCTTCCAGAAGGATGATTTGGGGGAAAAGGGTTTTGGGTTTTGTCCACGAAGCCGCACCCCCGGGGGCCCCCAGGTTAATTATACGACCACCGAAAGAGAAGCACAGCAAAAGGGCTGGGGGTTGGAGAAGTGGCCCGGGTTTTTTGATTTGGGGTTTAAATTTACAATTCTGACTGACCAATTTAAAACCTCATCTTAACCAGCGTTTCCGTTTACTCAGCGGGGGGCCTCACCCCCGGGGGCTTTTCCTTCAGCAGTCGATTTGGATTGAACACTGCCCAAAGGGGGGGCGAAAAACGTTTTGTAGCGGGGGGCTTTGTCCCGGTATTTCCGTTAAAAGAAACCCGGGGGGACTCCCGGGTTTGGAAACCCCGGGGAGGGTACAATGTACCCCCCCTGTGTCACGAGTTCTGGATTTGGAGGCTGAGGCGGCGACTCACCCGCCTTCCTTTGTTGCAAACGGAGTGATTCCCACTTTGAAGGGTTCCCGGGGCGCACTTTTAAAAGGAGGGGCAAAAGGTAGAGGGTTTTTGTTTCCCACACGAAAATAAACCCCCTTTCCCTTTTTGATTGGGGGATGGAAGTTTGGGAAAAGGGCCGGTTTTAAACCCGGGTGACTCTCGAAGGAAAATTTGGTTTGCTCCAAACAAGTACCGGGGGGCACTTTGGGGGTCAAAGACCCTTGGGCCAAACCTAAGGGGCCATTGGTGGGGAGAAAGATGAGGGGCCCCAAGTCCCGGAAAATCGAATGTCCTGGGGCACCAATGTCAGGGGACAAAAGCCCCCCATTTCAGGCGGGTTTGCTAGGGGAAAATGGCCCCGCGATTGTTCCGAGGGGCCTGATGTTTAGTGGCTCTTGACAAAACTTTCGGTCCGCTGCCAGTGGGAAGGGGCGGGAGTGCCTTTCTTGCTGGTGAAACCCCAATGGGTTTAAAAAAAGTTCGTTGAGTTTTTCCCCCTGAAACGTGCCCCCAAATGCCAAAAAATTCTAAAGGTAGTAAAGGGCTATTCCCAAGATGGGAAAAACCCAGCCGCTCTTATCGGGCCATGGGACCCAATTTACAAAACCCAAAACGTTTGGCCCAAAGGGTTACAGGGCACCAGGTTGAGCCCAAATTTTCTCCCCTGGGGCGCCACCCCCAAGCGAACCCCCCGGAACGGGGATGAGGGGGAAATGGGCCGCAGTTCCGAAATCTGTTGCCACTCCCCGGCAAACCGGTGGCCCAACGTTTTTAGCAACAAAACGGCCCCAAAAGGGGTTAATTTGGGAGTACATGAGTCTACTGGGGTTCTCGCCTTGGGGGTTGCGTTATGGGGAGGCACCCTTTAGAAGGGAAGGGTTTTGGGGTTTCCCCAAGGGGGGGGAGGGGCGCGGTCCCAAAGCCACGGGGAGGGCAAGCTGGTTTTGGGGGGGGAACGTCTGGTGAGCCTGCGGAGGGGAAGGGAAAGGGTCGAGGGAAACAGTTTGGGAGGGACAGGGTTTTAAGAGGGGGGGGCGAGGTGCTCCCCCAGGTCAAACCCCCGTTCTTTCGGGGTCGGAACGGGAAAATTCGGAAAAATTTTTTTTGCGTTCGAAAGGACCATACCCCCCGGGCAAGAAGGTGGTTTGGGGTCTAGTTGTTTTAAACCCTTGAGGGCCCTCATTTCCGGCTTTCCCAACGGGGAATATTCCCCGGGTCCCTGTTTCAGCCCCCCACCCCTAAGACGGCGCTCGACCCCTTTAACAGCAAAATGCCCGGGAAAGGGTGTGAGTCGGGGCCCGAAACCCCCGTGAAGACCAGCAGAACTCGGGGTCGTGCCGGGCCCGGGGGGGTCGTTTGTGGTTTGGCCAAATGGCCGAGTGGGCCGTGGGAAAGGCCCTCCCCCCAGGTTTTTTGCATGGGGGGGGGGGGGGTGAGTGAAGGTGGGGGCTGTGGAAAAGCCCAAAGGGGTGGGGCGCTAGTCGAGGGTAGGGCCCGGGAGGTAGTGAGGGACCGTTGTGTGTACTCTGAGATCGAGCTCCTTTTGGCCTTTTCTATTTATTTGGTTTTTTTTCGTAGTTTTACCACGGGGTTTTGTGGCAAAAAACCCCCAATAGTGGTTTTTTGCGGGAGTAGTAAGTAATTGTGTTTTCCCCCCGTGTTTGTTGCCGTCCGCCTTTAAATTAAAAGGGTAATCATTTCTTTATATCCTCTATTTCGTTTTGCATAATTTCTTTATAAGTGTGGGTTCTCCCGGGGCCACAACCCCTTCCCTGTTTGTGAGTGGGGTTCACACGTCAAACCCCAAAAATTTATTTTAGGGTTTTAAAACCCAAAAAGGGGGAATTTGGGGGCCCTTTTGATTTGATTTTTGAAAACTCAAAATTGTTTTTTCCGGTACGAAGAGAAAATAAAAATATGCCAAAAATTCTATTTTTAAATCCCCAAAACGAATATAAAGCTCAAAATTTAAAATTTTTTAAAAAAGATTTGGCATTAAAAAAATTTAAAAACCCGTTCCCAAAAACCCCCCCAAAATTTTTCCTTTTTTTACGCCCCCTTTCGCCGGAAAACCCCCAATGGCCAACTGGCCAAAAAAGTGGATTTTACTAAAATAAAAACCCCAAAAAAATAATTTTTCAGTTTTAACCAAAAAAGGGGAATTTGGGGCCATTTGACTTTGATTTTTGGGAAAAATAAAATTTTTATTTCCGGGGGAAAAACGAGGGAAAAAAAAAAATAGGGTTAACATTAATTTTCAAAAACCCACACGAAAAACTAAAGCTCAAAAAAAAAAGTTTGTAAAAAAGAATTGGCATTAAAAAAAAAAAAAACAGATAAAAATCATCCCAAAAATTTACTTTTTTGGAACCCCCCTGTACGGGGGCATCCACCACTGGCCAAAATGGCCAACAAGGGATTTCTACTAAAAAAAATTTTTTTACCCATTTCATAAATTTTTCAGTTTTAAAAAAAACGGGCAATTTGGGGCCATTTTTATTTGATTTGGGAAAAATCAAAATTTTATTTCCCGGGGCATATGAGAAAAAAAAAATATGTCAAACATTTAAATTTTCAAATCCTTACACGAACTAAAACCCAAAATAGATTTTGTCCAACGATTTGGAAATTTAAAAAAAAAAAACAGTTGAAAAATTTATCCCCAAATTTACCTTTTTTTGGGCGGCCCCGTACGCCGCACCCCCCACCCGGCCAATGACCAACAAATTTTGGGTTTTTACTAACAAATTTTTACCCTAACATAATTTATCAGTTTTAACCAAAACGGGCAATTTGGGGCCATTTTGACTTTGATTTTGGAAAACTCAAAATGTTATTTCCGGTACATACAAGAAATAAAATATGTATAAAATTCTATTTTCATTCCTTAAACGAATCAAAAGTCAAAAATAGATTTCGTTCAACTATTTGGCCTTAAAAAAATAAAAACAGTTACAAAAAACAGCACAATTGACCCTTTGGGCACCCCTGTACCCCGCACCCACACGGGCCCAACTGGCCAACAAGTGGATTTCTACTCCAAATAACCACCTAACATAATATATGGGTCCCCATTTCTCGCAGGGGGGGGAGGGTCTCACTAATGGTGGGGTCCGGTCTACTATGTCTATTTTATCTCCTACAAATGAGAGTGCATTATTATGATTTTTGTAAATATTTATCCCTTTTCTCTCTTAGAAGTAAGGGGGTATTTTTATTGCCCCAAAATTGATATTTTTGGGGTAAAAGGGAACACCCATGGGGCCCTGAGGGGTAAATAGGAATACTATGGGGTAAAGATGAATGAGCCATATAGTGTAATGCTATATCAATATCAAGGGGTAAATGGGAACAAACATGTCTCGTCGTGCAGGTAGGGTAACAAGAATCCACAATCATCAACCACTGTAATTTGAAGTAAAATTCCTAGAGCGTAGAGGTAATATCTTTGCTTGGCCCTTGAGGGATGACTTCAACATCATTCAAGAGGCAAATCTTTTCCTAGGCCCAATTAAGCTCATTGGGGTCACTAAATTTAATTTAGAACCAGATCCAAAAATAATTCAATCATTTTGGGACAAGTTTAAAAACAAACAAGTAGGCCCTGATGAAAATCTGGGTTACCGGTAGTAAACTTAACTGTGTAAAATGTGAGGGAAATATTCCTTATTGACCCCACTTAAAAAGTGTATATTTTTCCTTTTAAAGGGGCTAAAAACCCCCAAAATTATTTTTTACCACGTGATCTATAGCAAAATACTACACTTAAATGACCGTTTAAAACATTAATCTTGTAACTGTGATTTATCACGAATTTTTTAATTTTTTTTAATCCAGAAATTGGCAAAAATTGGTGTTTTGGAAAATTTTCTAAATCGGCTTTAACCTGCTTCTTTTTTGGTCCACATAGATAGGCCTACTAGAGCATAGTATCAATCTAAAATGCCCCTTTATAACATCGTGTCTTTGAAACTGTGCCCAAATATATAGTAGAGGAGCAAGAGGTATGATTTTATTTCCCCTGCATCTTTCGTGGAAGAGTTTTGCGGTAAGTTGTATTCTATTAGGTAGTAGGATACAAGTTTTTTGCACTTTCCTTGCAGGCCATGCTATGCTGCAGAGGGCGTCCGGGGCGTTCGCGACGCCCTTACACGTTTTTTAAGAGGGATGATTTTTTATCTCGTGTACCCTTTTTTGATAGAGTGTTGCGGTAAAACTATATTTTGTTAAGTAAGAGCAAACGAATTTTTTGCACCTATTTTGCAGGTCCTGGTATGCTTGAAAGGGCGTCGGGAGCGTCGCGACGCCCTATAAAGTTTTTTAAGAGGAATGAATTTTTATCTCATGTGCCTTTCGTGATAGAGTATTGCGGTAAACTGTATTCTATTAAGTAATGACATACAAAGTTTTTTCACCAACCTTGCAGGTCCTGGCACGCTGTCAGAGGGCGTCGGGGGCGTCGCGACGCCCTAAAACGGTTTTCTGAAAAGAGGAATGAATTTTTAATCTCGTGAACCTTTCGTGCTAGAATGTTGCGGTGAATTGTATTCTATTAAGAAATAGCATACAAGTTTTTAGCACCTACTTTGCAGGTCTTGGCACGCTTCATAGGGCGTCGGGGGCGTCACGACGCCCTATAACGCTTTTTAAAGAGGGATTATTTTTTATCGCATGTGCCTTTTGTGATAAAGTATTGCGGTGAATTGTATTCTATTAAGTAATAGCATACAAGTTATAGAAAACCCACCTTGCAGGTCCTGGTAGGCTTCAGAGGGCGTCGGGGGCGTCGCGACGCCCTTTAACGTTGATAAAGATGCTTGATTTTTTATCACGTGTGCCTTTCGTGATAGAGTATTGCGGTAAACTGTATTCATTTAAGTAATATCATTAAAGTCTTTTAAACCTACCTTGCAGGTCCTAGTACGATTCATAGGGCGTCGGGGGCGTCGCGACGCCCTATCACGTTTTTTAGAGTGATGTTTTTTTATCTCGTGTACCTTTCGTGATAGAGTATTGTGTAAACTATATTTTATTAAGTAATAGCAATCAAGTGTTTGAACCTACTTTGCAGGTTCTGGTACGCTTCAGAGGGCGTCGGGGGCGTCGCGACGCCTTATAATGGTTTTTTATAATGAAGATTATTTTTTTATCTCGTGTGCCTTTCATGATAGAGTATTTCGGTAAACTATATTCTATTAAGTAATAGCATACAAGTTTTTAGAACCTACCTTGCAGGTCCTGGTATGCTTGAAAGGGCGTCGGGGGCGTCACGACGCCCTAAAACGTTGATAAAGATGCTTGATTTTTTATCTCGTGTACCTTTCGTGATAGAGTATTGCGGTAATCTGTATTCTATTAAGTAATAGTTTAAGTGTTTTATCACCTTCCTTGCTGGTCTTAGTTTGCTGCAAGGACTCTTAAAAATCACTCTTAAAAACGTTATAGGGCGACGCCGACGCCCCCGACGCCCTCTGAAGCGTACCAGGACCTGCAAGGTAGATGCAAAAAACTTGAATGATATAACATAATTGAATACAGTTTACCGCAATACTCTATCACGAAAGGCACACGTGATAAAAAATCAAGCATCTTGATCAAAAGTTAAAGGGCGTCGCAACGCCCCCGACGCCCTCTGAAGCGTTTCCAGGACCTGCAAAGTAGATGCAAAAACTTGAATGATATTACTTAATTGAATACAGTTTACCGCAATACTCTATCACGAAAGGTACACGAGATAAAAAAAACATCACTCTAAAAAAACGTTATAGGGCGTCGCGACGCCCCCGACGCCCTCTGAATCGTACCAGGACCCGGGAAGGTAGGTTCAAAAGACTTGAATGATATTACTTAAATGAATACAGTTTACCGCAATACTCTATCACGAAAGGCACACGTGATAAAAAATCAAGCATCTTTATCAACGTTAAAGGGCGTCGCGACGCCCCCGACGCCCTCTGAAGCCTACCAGTACCTGCAAGGTAGGTTCTAAAAACTTGTATGCTATTTTTAATAGAATACAATTCACCGCAATACTGTATCACAAAAGGCACATGCGATAAAAAATAATTCCTCTTTAAAAAAGCGTTATAGGGCGTCGTGACACCCCCGACGCCCTCTGAAGCGTGCCAAGACCTGCAAGGTAGGTGCTAAAAACTTGTATGCTATTTTTAATAGAATACAATTCACCGCAACACTCTAGCACGAAAGGTACACGAGATAAAAATTCATTCCTCTTTTCAGAAAACCGTTTTAGGGCGTCGCGACGCCCCCGACGCCCTCTGAAGCGTGCCAGGACCTGCAAGGTTGGTGAAAAAACCTTGTTTGTCATTACTTAATAGAATACAGTTTACCGCAATACTCTATCACGAAAGGCACATGAGATAAAAAATAATTCCTCTTAAAAAACGTTATAGGGCGTCGCGACGCTCCCGACGCCCTTTCAAGCATACCAGGACCTGAAAAATAGGTGCAAAAAATTTGTTTGCTCTTACTTAATAAAATATAGTTTACCGCAACACTCTATCACGAAAGGCACACGAGATAAAAATCATCCCTCTTAAAAAACGTGTAAGGGCATCGCGACGCCCCCACGCCCTCTACAACATAACATGCCCTGCAAGGAAAGCACAAAAAACCTCTATCCCACTACCTAATAGAATACAACTTACCGCAAAACTCTTCCACGAAAGATGCACGGGATACCTGTTGCCCCCTACTAATACCCTCAAACACGCAAAAATATGCATTCCAAAATCACATCCCATCTTGGTAGGCCCTAATCAGCATATTTTGAACGAACTACTTGCCCAAATTACAAAACAAAATATAGAGAATTTACAGAAAAGGCTGTCGAGTATGTCAATAATGGCCAATATTTTTTTGGATCAAAATCCTCCAAGGTCACGGGGCATAAAGATCGTCCCTATGTTATTTCTTATGGGAGATTTTTGCCGATGGGACCTAGCTTGAAAAATGTCATGTTTGACAATTTTTTGGATGTCATGGTGGCCCAATAATTTTTCTGTTAGTTGCAAAATTCATTACCGTACTAGTTAGCCTGAATGAAATATTTTTTTTGATTTAGCGGTTAAATACCCCTTTAAACAGTAATTCATGCGTTACAATTTTTATATTTGTAATTTTTCATGATACAAATACTTTTTTAAATATTAACATAATGCTATGAGAAGCTTTGTGTAGTTTTAAGACAAAAATTACAGTTAAAAAAAAACTGGAATGTCATGTTTCTAGCTATTAAAAAAATACTACAATTTGCATCTGTTCTAACTTTGTCAATAAGCAAGATATCAAGATAATATTTTTTTTTATATAACTACTGAGATTCTTAGAACAGTTAGGTTTAATAAGTATAAACAATAATTGGACTCATGTTTTTTTAGTAAATTAATATATTAAATTATAGGAAAAGAAATATTTCGGGTACTTTCAGTACCCTTCAAAAGGCAACAAACCAAACAAAACATAAAACGCGGACTAACCTTGGCTGGGAGACGGAGTTTTATGTTTGTTTTGGTTTGTTGCCTTTTGAAGGGTACTGAAAGTACCCGAAATATTGATTTTCCTTTAATTTAATATATTAGCCTAATTTACTAAAAGAACATGATGAGTCCAATTATTCTTTATAGGCCTACTTATGAATTTTTTTGCTACTTAATTAGACGAGTGAGCACAGTGAACGTAGTCTACAACGCTACTCGATCGAGCCTTGGTCGTGATTAATTCTGTTAAATGTTAAATGTTAAATGTCTGTCTGTCCGGTCCCATATGGCCAAACGGCCTAATAGATTGAGCCGAAATTTTTAACAGACATCCGTGACCAGGTAACTGAGAACTGCTAACAAAATGAGCACAATCTGTTGCGATTAAACCTGCAAAAAAATAAAAAACTGAAGAATACGTTGAAATGTATATGAATTATTTTAACGACAATGGTTTTCATTTTGAAATAATATTTTTGTTTGTTATTTACCTGGCTGTAAAATGCCGTGTCCAAGGTTAATCGAATGTTGGACGTCAAGGTACCCCCAAATTCCGCTCGTAGATTGAGTAAACCTTGCAATATTTTCACGTATTTCGTACTGGCTATGTTTCCATAGTATTGTCACAGCACAGTTTGATGGACTACACTGCGTAATATGCATTTCAAAACATGTTAAATAATTTAAAAAATACAATCCAGAAATTACAAAATCTTTCCCGACCATTGAACCCACGTCTCCCACATTTCGGCTATAAGGGCGCTTTAGCCAACTCGACTAGGGAAATGCCAAAGTCGTTGTTAGACGAGTGAGAGAGTCATGTGTTGAGTACGCGGGAACATTTGCATTTAAGTTTGATTATAATATTCGTTTAAATAATAGGGTATTTAAGTTTAGGTCATAGTTTAGGCCATAATGCTCCACTGTAGCCTATGATAGGCTAGAGAGGCCTAAGGTAGGGGGAAGAAAAGGAATGTTACCGGGTACTCAACACATGGCTCACTCACTCGTCTAACAACGACTTTGGCGTTTCCCTAGTTATACTACAAATACCTATGTTCCTATTTGCCCCATGTATTTTTAATGCACCTACCTTGCTTCTTATAATGCTTGTTCCTTATTGCCCCAAAATGTTGGGGTAATAAGGAACAATATGCGCGTTGTAGAAATAAAATCATTGCATCTTAAGAGCCTAATGCATAGACAGGTTTCAGGCGCGGCTGCAGAGTGTTAGAAATAAAATAACAAGCTCTACAGTTATGATCAAATAATTATGAAAAAATTCAACCATACTCAAAAATAAATTTTGAACACATCGGATTTGTCTATTTTTTTTCTTGGTCGGTTATTGCTTCGGAAAAAAATGATAACTTTGGAACTTGATGATGAACTTTACTGCATTGAAATAAGTAATATCCATTTTTCATGACAGCGCGGTATTAATTTTACTATTCTGAACACTGTGGTGAAATTTGATATTGTTTGAACCATAATTATGGTCATAATCGTTTAAATACATCAGTAAAAGTTACACAAAACGGCTCAGAAGTAGGCCCAAAATGGGATTTGATGGCTGCACAGAGTTCGCGTCTGTGCGTTAGGATCGCATGTACGAAAGCGATAACGGCAGCTTTGACGTCATCACAGTCTGATATCGCCATCGTGAGGTAGGGCCTACCCCGTCAAACGCAAATGTCGAGCCCTACCAGTGACCCTTACCAGTGAAAAATTACTTTGTTTTTATGTTCATATAAAATTTTTGTAACATGACGACAGTAACCATAGCAAATTTAATAAAAAGCATTGTATCTTGGGAACTAGGTACCCGATTGTAAACAAATAAACAAAAGAAGGTAGCTTTGTTTCTAGGAAATCTGTTTTGAAAGCACTGCATCCACCCCTTGCTTGATGTATCATGAGAAATTAACTATAAGTAATTATGTTGACATTATTTTATTATCGCATATATTATGTAGTGAAGAATAAATCAGGTGACCACCGGTTTGACCGGTACAGTACCGTTTTCATAACACTTGTACCGGTGTCCAAAACTAATAAGGAAAT